>JAGKTI010004408.1:9763-29473 GCA_018397915.1 Birgus latro
TGTGTGTGTGTGTGTGTGTACGAGTATACCAGGTAGGATCTGCAAGGGCGTAGGCGTTAATTTTTGCCCGACTATGATTTACAGTATTACATATTCTGTCTTATTGCTGTAATGATAAAATTTTACTTGGCCATGTGCGATACGGTAACATACTCTCCCTCTTTAATCATTAAATTAAAAAACGGCCGGGCTAACAGGGATTGTGTATTTTGCACAGTGCAGTTCATAGTGTGTACTGTACTTTGGCTAGTTATGTTTAATCTAGAGTTCTATACAGGATATGTGGAGCAGGGAATGCGCTGCCTTTGTCCATACACAAGCTTTGTAGTTTATGGTGGAATGGCAGTACTGAATGACTCCGTGCGGGTGCTCACACAGCGTATGGAGCCCGTTTAGAAGTACTGTATATAATGCCGCATAACGCTGCAATTTGGAGAGGAAAAATTCTGTTAGACGCTGCCAGACAGTATACAGTTTAGAACATTTATAGACATGTTTTTCTCTACACTGAAGTTCGTTGTCTAGAAAAAGAATATACAGTCTAGCTCGATATACACTCCATAGTTGCGTATGCCCTGATATGAGTATTTCTTGGTCATTCGGCACGCCTGAAAAAAATAAAATAATCGCTTATACCTCCCATAACAGCACTGGTCTCCCTACCGCCAGACGATTTTACTCATCCTGGGAGTATTTTCGAGTTGGAGAGGTTATATCCAGCCTTCATTAACTCGAGACTATTTCTCAACTCACAGGCCTAGGGAGATTTCCTAGTATTAGTAATATAGCCTTGGTTTGGCTAAAGTAAAATCCTGTAGGTAAATCATCCTCTGAGATTTAAGGTACTGGTGGTTCAGTCCAACAGGTCTCCCCGAAACTGACTAAAATCATTCGTATCGGTAGCCAGGATCAACAAGAAAAGAGGTCATGAATACCGAAAGTGCCAGGGGAAGGCTCCGGAAACGTCTTGACCCTGTTAGCACGAAGTAAGATGATGTGACGCAATTGTAGCCTTTCCGGTGGCAGCCTGTGTAACGCAAACGATGCCATCAGGGGTACTGTTACGAGGCCTGTGAGTTGTAAACACTTCAGTGACGTATCACAGGGAAATTATGATTTATTTAATTTACGAGCCCTTATCCTCCCTACTGTGAACAGAAAATGGAGTCGCAAGCGTGAACTATGGTGAAATTTAATAGCGATTAGATGATTAGTGGTAGGTGGTGGCGACCATCATCCACTCACTTGATGTAGTGCTGCCTACTTCTTCCTTACCCTTTATTATTATTTTTCTGTGCCTGCCTTCCTCTATTTCTGTTTCTTCCATCTTTCCTGTCACTTCTTATTGCTTTTCTTTCCTTTACAGGTGGCTTTACATTGAGTGACAAGCCAAATGTTTTCCTGTAAGCCAAGAAACCATTTACAACACTGGGCGGTAACCATATAACCAAACCATACGTGCTCCCTATGTATCAACAAGTGGGTTTGTGGAGGGTTAGTGCCCCTCCCCGTAAAACAAATAACTCAAAGTCAGATGGCCACCTCTTACGGGATTATGGCGTCAGGCAATAGATAGATAGATAGATGATTAACAAAGACGCATTTTATTTTCATCGGTTAAGGAAGCTCCACTAACACCTTTTCCCAAGCGATTTATTTTGTTTAGTACACCTGACTGTCCCATTTTGTTATGTAAATCCTTCAATTTCCATTTTTTTCTTTTTTTTCGTGTCCGACTGCACAACATTCAGAATGTTCTCGCATATACAAGGTAATCCAAAAATTGCGCTACCCTGTTCTGTGTTGTGGGGACGATTCCTTCTGCTAGTGTGGGGAACACAGGAATTTCACACACACACACCACACACACACACACACACACACACACACACACACACACACACACACACACACACACACACACACACACACCGCTCACTGGCTCAGTGGTAACGTTCTCGCTTGCCATCTGGTAGACGGGAGTTTGCCCCTCGCTTAGGTTGCGAAAAGTTTCACTGACGAAGTGGGTAGTTACTGTCCCCCTTGAGCAAGGGGATGGGTATGTGTGTGTGTGAAGAAGATCACAGCCTTGCCCTTGGATCGAACTATATGAGTTTTCAGCTCCCTTCCGAGAGGGTAAAAGCTGATGATCACGACCATCAAGTGATCCTGACCAACCCGGTGAGTTACACACACAGTCAGTTAATTAATTCAGTCAGTTAATCAATCAATGAACTAAAAGAGGCAGTTTAAAGATGGAAAAATAAAGGAAGCTGAAACTGACACAGAGCAGGCATCTTTCACCTTAGCATGACCCTAATATCTCCCCTTTTGTAGCTTATTTCACGTACCTCCGTGGCAGAAAAAGTCATTTCTACGGCTCTGCGCCCTTTCCATAGCACTTTCTCCTGTTTAGTGTTCTGTTTTGTGTCAAACTTTTGTTACATCCCAGCATTTAAGACGGAGCTATCGCAATTTTAGGCCAGGTTAGCGTGAAAGGGATATAGTACTGTTTACTTAGCCGTACCTAACACACGAGAAATCATCGGCTAGTGACAAGGGGTGCGCAGTATTTGGATAACCCTTCTTTATTTTTTCCACATTTGTTTTTTTATTCTCTTATTTTTTGCTAAGTGTACGGTTGCCGACATGAATACTGATCCACTTCATCACGATCAACAACATAGTGAACAATGGCTTTTGAAAAATAGTAGTGTTATCCCAGGAGTCAAACAAAGTTTTTCAGATAATTGGGTAAGTGTCATAATTTGCTGGAGTAAAAACAAGCGATTTTTTCCCTAAACTATACGTCCGTCTGTATATCTATCTGTCTACCTGTCTATCTATCTATTTATCTATCTATTACCCCTTAATCCCGTAAGGAGTTGTCACAGACAAATCGCTTCCACGTCGCCCTGTCCTCTACCAACTGGTTGCCCTCCCTGTAACCCACAAACACCTGGCATACTATATATCTCTCCTCACCAACCCTCCATATCATCCTTGGTCTCCCATTCCTCCTCTTCCCCTCCACCTCACTCACATGTACTCTTCTAGTCAGTCTGTCATTCTCACCGTACCATCATTCATTACCATACGTCATTTCTACGTTACATCTCTTTTTTGTATTTCCATTCCAGTGGTCTGATATTTTTGTGTTTTACTGTCTGTCATTACTGTTCAGTTTCGTATATAGGCTAAAACACTAATTTTGTCTCTTCTATCATCTTATCAAAAACAAACCTATCTTATAATCCGTCCATCTACCTGTCTATCCGTCTGTCTGTCTGTCTACCTGTGTATGTGTGTACTCGTATGTATGTATCTATCTATTATCCCATCTTTTATTAGGATCATAGGCAGTGCTAGGCTACTTATTGGCCCCAGAGCGGCATTATATAAGCAATAAACCCCAGTCTTCCTCTTGATACACTCTTACGTGTAATTGGAGCGTCTGAACCTGCTTGACCATCAACCAAATATTTATTAACACCCAACATCATATATGCTATTCCGCATGAGTCCATATGACACGCCACTAAGTGCAGCTGTTCAGCCACTACCACTATCAGATGTTAATCATTCATATAATATTAGAGTTAATTTGCCTATATATAGTAATACATGTACAGTTTATAGAATGCGCAACAATGGCTGAATAAAAAAATATATATATTTGGTTGGCTCCAACTCCCGGGTGGTGTTTAGTAGGACAGACTAATGTGATTGAGTGAGGTGTTTATTATGAGGGCGAGGACTAGACCCCCAACACCGAAGAACTGCATCACGCCTCCTTGGTCGCTTTTAACGGAACTGTGGGCGCTTCAAGTCTGCCACTGCATCAGCTAAAAGCTCCCCCAGCCCACTGCTAGGGTGAAAACGGCTTTATCGTCGTCCACACCCTCTAACCATCACAACAACAGTTTATTATGAGGAGGACCTGTGCAAATTAATCAAAAGCATCATTCAAAATGGAAATGGTAAGCAAAGTTTGTACATTAATCAGGATTATATAACATAGGGGCATTTGGATGTTAGAAGTGTAGCGATAACTAAAAAAAAAAAAACTTCTAGCCATTTATTTTTCTTGCTCGTAACTTATGTATTTTATTGCATCAGGGGCGCATTTAAGTGTTGGGAGGGGGGGGGAAGAAGGGAATGAACCTCTCCCAGTAATTTGTGAAAGATACAATAATACATGAAGTCTCTGTTTGTAACCAAAGCCTTGCCCCATAATGTTAAGTCTTCTTTGACTTGCCCTGAACAGAGTACTGTATGGTCGTCGAAGAAGTTGGAATAGAATATATACAAGAGTTGTCCTGACCATGAGAGGGTTAGTGGTGCCAGTATTTAATGAGTATTCATGCAGTTCCTGTGACTTATTCTCAGCATAATATACAGTACCAGTAAACTCTCAGTTATCTGTCGTCGCAATATCTGACGCTACTGGCTCGGCTTTATTAAAGCAATATTGGGCAAAATTATGCAATATCCGGCACCAAAATGGGATGTAACCAGCAGTTCTATGCAGTATCCAACATCGAGGTGTATCAACCAGCTCAGATGGTAGCCAGCCAGCTCTGTATTACTGTTTTACAGTATTTTATCAGTACTGTACTTTATTGTATTTTATGCTTCATTTTCATCTTTTACTCTTGGGAAAATATTTAAGATAGAGAGTTGAGATGCAAAATAACCCAGTATCCAGCCCGACGCTGAATATTGAGCCAATGGGGGGTACTATGCAATATTTGGTGTTTTGCAATATCCGGCATAGTTTTTTTTTTTTTTTTTTATGTGTCCGTCCCACTCCGGGCAAAGGCTTCAGGGCCAATTTCTTGGGGGCAGTGGCCTATCCCAAGGCCCAGTAGTTTTCCTACACCTCCACATGTCACCACTTCGGCACTAACACCCACCATCCATATTGAATACATGCTAGGGCTGTCTCATACAGGACTGGTGTATTGGTATTAGCGGGGGTATTTTTACAACATGTCGGCGGGTCCTCTGGTAGATCAGGAAAGTCTGCTTTCATGAAATTCAAATCCTTAAACTGTTCCCTGCTTCAGCCAGGATTCGAACCTGGTCCATCAGGACTGCAGGCCGCCTCTCTACCGATTCAGCCACCGCCTCTGGCTGAATTACTCCAGATAGTTGAGATGATGGAGAGTCCGAGTACACATCTACCTTTCTAGATTACCGTGGTAAGGTCTCTTACGCAGTAAGAATAGAGGGAGGGAAGAGGAGAAGTAGCTAGTTACCAGTACGTGTCATATATTATCTCTATGTCCAAATGAGTGGCTAATTGAAGCCATTACTGTACTGTAAACAGTATTCCCCCAGAACAAAAATCATGTGTATTGCCCTTGCTTGAATACACTCCTGTATTGTTTTTTGCTGCAGATAGCAGCTTGATAACAGAGTACCCTACTGATAGGCCAGCATATTGTAGGAATTAGGTAAAGAAATTTCATTTTTGCCTAACTTTTTTTTTTTTTATGTTTTCTTGGTTTCTACAGCTAAAATGTTTTACAAAAACACTTCTGAGATGGAACCATAATTTTAAGGAATTAAACAATGTATGAATGACTGTCATCCCAGTTTCACAAGACATGCTGTTGATAATTCTGCAACATTCACGTTTTCACTTTACTTGTTTTCTAATCCCACCATACTCCAACCTTAGATGGGAAAATAGGTCAGGATGACGATGATGGTGATAAAGGTGAGGCAGATACTGCTAGCTACTATATTCAGGTGCAAGTAATTGATTTTGTAGTAATTCTTTTATTGGCCAACAGGGTGAAAGAAGAGCAGTTGCAAACTTGGCATTGGAAAAAATCAGCAAAGCAAAAACACTACTTGCACAAGTTGATGACATGGAGAAAAATCATATCAAAGGTGCAAGTAAGCTGAGGAAGAGAATTCAGGCAGAAATCAAATTCTTAAACAAAGTAAGTATTTTACAATACTAGTATTACCAGAGATTTTTTTTATTGTTTTATATTAGGTATTTTTTTGTATGGAAGAAATATTTACTAGTAATATTTAGTGGCTAATAGTAAGGTTGAAATATTCCTGCTTTCACCCTCGCATTTTCACCTTTTGAATTGAATGTGATGACATGTGTGCTATAAAAGTAGTTTTGCCTCAGTCTGTGTGTGTGTGTGTGTGTGTGAAGTTGCAAATATCGTGTGGTGGTCCATACCTGGTAACTACAGTAGGTGGATAGGTTAGTGGACAGACGGGTGGACAGAATGTTTGGATGGTTAGGACAAGTGGAGTGGATGGGTGAGTGTGGTGGGTAAAATGGGTTGGGTGGATGAAGTGAGTGGGTGGGTAGGGTGCATGGGTCAGTGTGGTGGGGTGGATGGGTGAAAGTCTGGCTTCCCAGAGGACAAGCCAGGAGACAGATATTTCATACTTGTTCCAGGGACTGAAAAGTGGCAGTGAGATGAAAGAAGACCATGTGATGTGCTCTAATCTAGGTCAGCTGGGAGCTGTTGCAACGGTGGCTGCATCTGTTCCAAATGTAAGCTCTGAATCACTTCACTACAGTGACATTTTCGCTTTTATTCTTGATTCCAGTATATTGAAATATTGAATTAATGCCTTCAGACCTAGAGTTCAAATAACATGGGTCATGATTTGAGGAGCTTTGGCAGTTGAGAGTCCTGTGTTGTTTCAGAAGCAGATGTTTATTTTGAGTAATGCTCACAGAACTTTATAGCTATTCATTTCTTTTACACATATGCATGTTTTCTCACAATTATTTCTGTGTTGTTAGATAATTTGCATACAGTGGGTCTTAACATTTGTTGCCATATGGTTTTAGGATTCCCTAGTTAAGTTGACAAATCACAGATTTGTTACCATATTTAGATAAGCTTTGCAGTTTGTTTTTTGCATGCCTCTTAACAGTGTCTGGCATGTTTGAGGGATGGCTTAGTCCCCTTGTGTTGGATTGTGATATCCATGTACTATATATTGAAGTGAGTGTATTTGATTACTGAATGTAAAGAAGCAGGAACTACAGAGCATGGACAAGTTATAGGACTTAGAAAATGATGTAGGCTAGATAGTTACTGGTATCACTAACTAAGCCATTGTTGCATCACACAAGGAATCACCATTTCATATACAGTACTGTACAAGAAAGGAACAATAAGTGGACCACTCTGTACGGTTCAGTATATAGATAATGTTATATGTTTGTGGTCTCCTGAGTCAAGTGAACCTTTTCCCCATATCCTCCATTTACCTGCCTATGACAGTCCACTGTGCCTTTAATGTAATGCATATCCTCACACCACAACACAGGCAGTCCTTCAACATAATCACCCTCACAACATAGTCCTTCAATATAACTTCAGTAAATGATCTCTGGGAGCACCTGACTGAAGTAGTTGTTATCCTGCAGTCCATTGGGTTTGCCTCCAGTAGAGTCTAGGGTCACAGCAACAACAACAACAATAACCCTCATGTTTAACACTGATCCCTTGCAAACATAGCAACACATTCTCACACCCACTGTATGCTCATGTTAAATACTCACAGCAAGAACATGAGCCCTGTCAATCTGATGACATATTATTCTTGTTATTTTTGCTGATACCCAACAGTTTTATTCAGCCTAAGAGAGTCCCTGAGGGAAAGGAAGTTAATGAAGAGTATGGTATTTCTAAACTCTCCAGCTCAGAAAGTCTTTTCTGTGTGAATAAAATCTGGAGGCAGCAGAATATAATAAATGATATGTACTGTAATTAGAATGAAGGTGTTAGTGCTGTGGGTGTGAGTTATTAAAAGAGAAGAAGCAGAGTTATACTTTGCATGCTAAAAGTGTTTTGTGATTGAGAATGAAATAACATACTGGTACTACAGTAGTGATGGTAACCCATTTAATTTTTTTCTAGGTCACAGGAATACTTCAGCCTTTCACCACCATGAATAGTGAAAAACTAATTGTTGATATTGTGGCTGATAATGGAAGACAGTGGATGAAGGTAAGAACATTACAGTATGTTTCCTCTAATCTGATGAAGATCCAGTACCCTTCTCAGCTGTGTTGATGGCCAGGTGTAGTCAGATTGGAGAGGTAACCAATACCTGTGAGGGTTAACTCATTCCTACCTCGTAGCAAACACTCAGAATTTCCTGCAACCAAGGGTAAATGTTCAAGTTGTGGGAGTGGTAGTTCCAGTGAGTAAAAATAAGCCGATGGTAGTTACGCCTCATAAATTTTTAGCTAGTCTTCCTGTCATAAATCTCCCATTTAATAACAAATACTGTACATTGTTGTATATGCCCATATTAAATATACTTCTTTACACTGTTAAACATTTAGTAATTTAGGTGAAAAATATAAACATGCTTTGATTTGAGACCTGCAGTACTGTAACTGACTCCTCTGTGGTGATGTCAATCTCTTGTTTATACAAGCCATCTCCAGATGACATTATCAAGTTAAAGGGAGATGCCTTGAATTGGAGAGGCTAAATGTAACCTTCATGAGGCCATCACTGATAGAGATTGTTCTTAACCTGCGTTCAATTGCATGGTGAATAGAATGACACATATATAGTATGTTTTAAATTTCATCCTTGCTCTCCAAGCAATTTTTTTCAGTTTAAGTGAGCCTTTTTGAACTGGAAGGGTTAGATACAAGCTTCTTTATTTCTTTCACTACCAGATGGCTCCCCCAGCCAGAATAAATGCATGTGCTAGCAGCAGGAATGATATATAACTATGTTCTCAGGCTGAAGGAGTCATTGGTGTGTTTACTTTGTAGGTCATCATGCGGAATCCTAAAGCACTTCACCTGTTGTATATTTCTGGTGGACGTAAAGGGACAAAGCCACTTGATGAAGTAGCAGAGGACTTTGTGATGTGTGCTGAACAACATCCAGTCTTCTACACCACCCCAAAGGCAAGTCACACAGCACAGTGAGTTGATTTTTTTCTAGTCATAAGGATGCATTCTTACACCACTTCCATAGTGATTTGTTGCATCTTACATTTTTCATATTTTTTTATGCTGTGTAAGCCTTATTCATAAGGACCTGGACTTGGCCTAAAGTTGCCACCTCTCCATGTTCAGTTCTGAGTGTAGCAGTAGTAATAGTAGCAGGAATAAAATTCAAGATTTATTTCATTTTGGAAGGGTCAGCGTTTATGTGTGCAAGCAGAAATATGCTACCCTTAGTAAAACTGAGACATTTTTGGTTCTAATGAGTGTTGTTATTCCAGGTTGTTTTCTGGTTTTGCAATGGTGTGAGTGAGGGTTTAGCTACAGCACTGGAGGACAGAGGAGTTCTTGTACATGGACACAGGATACCAGACCACCAGTTTGGTCTTCCAGACTTTATTGCTGAGGACTCAGGTTCTGAGGACTTTGATTCTGAGGATGAGGAATCTGAAGATGGTAATGATTCTAAGGAAGATGAACCCAAGGAAGAGAATCATGTCGTTGATTTAAACCAAGGACGAACATATGAGGAGGAACTGATAGGGACACTTAGTGAAGAAAAACCTAGTAATAATAATCTAGATCATCGGTGCCCCTTAGAACTTCAAGAGAGTTCTGATTTAGTGCCTCATTTATGTAAGTTACAGATTGAAAAATCTATGCTGACAGAAGCAAGTAGTGAAAACTGTCGGAATAAAAATGAACAAGTAAGAAAAATAAACCTTGATATCACAGCCATGATTGCGTATGTTAGTGCAACAGCAAATGGTGGAGCCAATTTTATCTTTAAAGACAAATTATTAACTGAACAGGCTGAGTGGGAGAGAAAAAATCCTGTGAAAGAAACTTTAGACAGCTACTTTAAAGGTAGGGGTCTTTCTACATTTGTTACTTTGAGCTGTAGTCCTTTCTCATCATCATCATCATCATCATCATCATCATCATCATCATCATCATCATCTGGACCTCCTTTCCCATCCTAGGGCAGGGTGAGGAGTAGCAATGTCCGTACAGCCTAAGTTTGCCCAGTCCAGTGGCCCACGCTACCATGCACTAATCATTCAAGCCCCCAGAATCCTGGCTCTATCTGAACACCAAAAACTTTCAACACATTCTGTTGCAACGTATCCGTTAGAGTCAGTCTGGATCCTGTCACATTAAAAAGAGGTGCCAAATCCTGATCATGCACTTCTTCTCACAGCATTCATCCATCCAGCTTGATCTCTTGTCAGTTCCCTAGCCTTACCGACTTCCATAACTCTCTTCCTCACACACTGATCCACCATATCCCTACACCTTCTCCTTGGCCTACCTCACCTCTTCCCCCCTTCAAATGCACTCAGATATACCATTTTCACCACCCTACTGTTATCCATTCTCTCCACACGACCATACCATCTCCGTACACTCTCTTCGATTCTCGTATCCACAGACTTCCTCACTCCGCATCTTTTACGAATCACATTATTTCGTATCCTATCCTCTCTCTGTACTCCACATACATTCCTCAGCAGTCCCACTACTCTCATTCTTGACTTCTCATTTTCATGCCACACCATAGTCTCACATGCATATGTTAAAGTTGGCACTAACGCTCCTTCATGTAAGCCTCGTGCATTTGCAGCAATTCTTAACAGAAAAATTTTAAAGCATCTTTCCTGTCACAACCTTCTTTCTGATCGTCAGTATGGGTTCCGTCAGGGATGCTCCACTGGCGATCTTCTCACCTACATTTCAGACTCCTGGTCATCCTCCTTTCGGGACTTTGGCGAAAGCTTTGCCATTGCACTTGACATTTCAAAGGCTTTCGATCGAGTCTGGCATAAATCTTTAATTTCCAAACTGCCCTCCTACGGTTTCTATCCTTCTATCTGTGCCTTCATCTCTAGCTTCCTTTCTGATCGTTCTATAGCCACTGTTGTAGACGGCCATCGTTCTTCTCCTAGACCTATCAGCAGTGGTGTTCCTCAGGGCTCTGTCTTATCACCAACTCTCTTCCATTTATTCATCAATGACCTTCTAAGCTGTACATCTAACCCTATCCACTCATATGCTGACGATTCCACCCTTCACCTTTCCATTCGGGATCCGCAACGTCCATCTCAGCAGTTACTTCAACAAAAAAGGGATGAGGCTATGGCACACCTAATGTCTGACTTGGCTCGTATCTCTGATTGGGGTAAAAATAATCTTGTTATTTTTAATGCATCAAAAACTCAGTTCTTACACTTATCAACCCGACAAAATCTTCCTCAGGATTACCCACTAATGTTTAATAATGAACATTTATGTCCTGCATCATCCTTGAACATGCTTGGGGTTACATTCTCTCGGGATTTGTCTTGGAAAGAACATATTACATCTCTTGTGAAATCTGCTTCCACGAGATTAGGTGTGCTAAACCGATTCCGAACATTCTTTACCCCTGCACAGTTGTTGACCTTGTACACGGGTTTTATTCGCCCGTGTATGGAGTCCAACTCTCATGTGTGGGGAGGCTCCCCACATGCAGCTCTTCTCAATAGGGTGGAGTCAAAGGCTTTTCGTCTCATTAACTCTCCTCCTCTTACTGATTCCCTTCAACCTTTGTCTCTTCGCCGCACTGTTGCATCTTGATCTCTCTTCTATCGCTACTTCAATGGTCACTGTTCCTCTGAACTGTCTGCTTGCATCCCTCCACCTCTACGACGGGCACGTAGTACCCATCTAGCAACAAACTCTCATCCCTTTTCTGTCCAACTCTCTAATGCAAGAGTTAACCGTTACTCCCAGTCCTTCATTTATGCAACTGGTCATCTCTGGAACTGTCTTCCTCTGTCTGCATTTCCTACTTCCTATGATCTCCAGTCTTTCAAACGCAGTGTGTCCAGGCATCTCAAAATGAACGGATCTTGAATTTGGCCCTCTTTTGTATTGTTTTAGCTTTTTCTTGGAAAGAACAGTATGCAGGCCTGTGGCCTTTTGTTCCTTCTTCCTTGCATAAAAAAAAAAAAACTAAAGCCTCTGTTTCTTAATAAGGCCTTCATAGCACCAGCTATTTTCCTTCCTTGTTTCACTTTACTTTCCACTTCTTTTGCACATTTTCCTCTCTTTTCTGTCACTGTACCCAGGTGTTTGAACTCTCTCACCAATTCCAGTCTCTTTCCATTCACTGTAACATCACACTGGGAGTCACCTTCTCTCAATTACCATTACTTTTCTCTGTTCTGCATGTACTCTTAAGGCATGACACTCACAGACATCAGCAAAACTCTGCACTAGTGTACCAAGTTCTGTCTGGTATTTGCAAGTAGCACTGCATCATCAGCATTCGGTACAACAAATTTGAGATATTCCATCCATCACCATTCATTACCGACACCATGCCTCTCTCCATTACTCACGTTTTAGCTTCTCTCATCACTCCATATATACTGTATATTGAAGAACCATGAGGACATCACACAACCTTGTCGCATTTCCACGTTGATTGTGAACCATTCACTTAGATGCCCATTTACTCTTACACATGCCTCACTACCATCATAAAAACTCTTGACGGCACCTAGCAGCTTACCAACGATATCGTACATGCGCAGAACCTTCCACAATCCTTCTCTGTCTGCTTTGTCATGTGCTTTTTCCAGATCTTTGTAATTACAGCAATAACTGTAGGAATATTTACATGTAAAATAAGAAAATGAAAAGAAATTATGAGTGCAGTATACTGTTAGATCTCTTAAGCTTGTCTCGTAAGACATTCATTGTCATCATCATTATCATCCTAACCATTTGTCCCTCCTAAGGATGGGATGAGACAGAATACAGATTTAGAGAAAGGGAAAGTATGAAAGTGGAAGAGCTATCTGCAGCTTAACCAGTGAAGTGAGCCACACAGTAATTCACAAATCATTCAATTATTCAAGCCTGCAGAATCCAGGCATCACCTCACAAGCCTTTTCCATGTTCAACTTTGCCATTCAGTATTATTAGAAGTTTACTGGTACTATACCCATTGTACTTTTTCTTGCCGTAGAATTTCTGTCTTGAATACTGAGTTGTAATAATAGATTAACACTAGTGTCTGATGTTTGTTTCGTTCATTTTTGAAGGCTCCAGCATGCTTGCATGCGTCAGCCTTGGTCACCTAATGGCGGCTCTCCATGCTGCTTGATCTCTGGCAGCTTCCCATTTCAGTCACACTCAGTGACCTCATCCCAGGTCTTTTTTGGTCTACCTCTCGCAACCCTACCCCTAACATTAACACTTCTCACTTTCCACACCCAATTATCGTCCCCCATCCTCTCCACATGCCCAAACCATCTCAATCTACCTCTCCTCATCACGACACCGATACACTCCAGTCCCATCCTACCCTTCAACTCTTCTATCATAAACCTAGCCCCCCCAGGCCTCACACTCAGGGACGCACTGCACATCCACCTATCATTGTCATTTATGTACGTTAGAGCCTGCGAATATCCTCTTCCTTTACTGCCCAGGTCTCACTACCATACTGCATTACACTCCTAACACATGATGCATACAAAGATCCCTTAGCACAAAGGGAGAGCCCTCTCAATGTCAGGAGAGGCAGCAGCTTCCTGAACTTCTTCCATCCACTCCTCACTCTAGCCACAGAGCTAGCTCCAGCCCCATCTCCAGCACATAACATGTTTCCTAAATAACAGAACTCTTCCACATAGTCAAGAGACTCAGCAGCAAGTTCAATCCTTTCTCACCTGCCAATATCCACTTCCTCTCCCCGACACACCACACACATGAAATCAGCATTATCTTGCAGTGTTCTTCTGTTACCACTACATCTCTTATGCACCCACTTATCACAGACACTGCACAAGATGGAATTACTTCCCATGCCCTTGAGGCAAATCGCACATGGCCACTCTCCCTCGTCTCTGACAGTACTGCCACCAGCCCTAGATACAGTCACTTTTGTTTTATCTGCATTTACTCTTAAGCCTTTGTGCCCCGTGCCAACTCTCCACTTCCTAAATCTTTCCTCCACCTCCCTTTCATTCTCTGCAGTCAACACCAAATCATCAGCATACCCGGTACAACATCTCCCACAGGAGACCATTTCTGAAGTCACATGAGAGGACTTCAAGTACCATGATAAACAACAAGGAGCTCAAAACTGCCCCCTGGTGCACACTGGCATTCACGGAAAACTCATCACTCAGATCTCCATTTACCCCTACCTGGGTGTGAGCGCCCACATGCACTGCCATAATGACCCAAACCAACCACTTCTCAGTCCCATGCTTTCTCATTGCCCACTTCACCACCTCTCTAGGGATTCTGTCAAAGGCCATCTCCAAATCAACAAACACAAAGTACAGTTCCCTTTACTTTCCTATATATTTTTCCTGAAGTTTTCGAACAATGAATATGGTTGCAGTGGTCCCTTTGCCTGGCTTAAACCCAAACTGCATCTCATCAATATTCACCCTTTCTCTAATCATACCTTCTAGAACTCTCTCCATTACCTTCATTATCTGGTCTGAAAGCTTTATGCCTCTATAATTTCCTCTTTCCAGGCCATCATCCTTCCCCTTGTACAGTGCTCATTTACAGTTACATTCTTCAGCCAATGTGAGACAACACACCCATATGTAATCATATTTATAAGGTACTGATCTCACTCTTATATCTCCTGAGGCTTTCAACATTTCAGCAGTCAACCCAGACGCACCTGCTGCATTCCCCACCTGCATCCTTCCTATTGCCCTGCTCACAGTATTAGCATCAATTAAAGGCCAAGGGCCAATCACTGGAACTGCAGGCTGTAAACTCTCCCAGTCCAAGTCATACTCCTCATTCAATAACTGGCTGCAGTGCTCCCTCCATGCATCTTTAATATCCCCACTGTTCACTGCTACCCTTCCTTCATCATTCTTCACACACTGCTCAACTGTGTTATCCCTATTCTCCCTCTTCATGTGATTTGCCACCTTAAATATCATACTCTTATCAAGTAAAAGCCTCTGTGACTCAGACTTCACCCTGTAAACCTCTTTTCTAGCCCTATGCTTGGCAGCCAAGTAGCTACAGTATTCCTCTCTGTTACCACCCTTCTTTCATTCTCAGAAAACCCCTCTTTTCTCCTTAACTGCAGCTTCTACACTCTCATCCTGCTACTAACTTGCTTTATGTCTTGGCAGGCCTCTTTTCCATCCACATACTTAATCAGTAACTCTCAAGAGGCTGCTCTTGAGGGCTCTGTACTGCTTAACACTTATGTCAACATCTCCCTGTTTAGCGACTACTGTCCTCATCTGACTACAGAAGGCATCCCTTATTGCTTGGTTTTTCTACTTCCATATTTTCCTCCTAGGTGCATAGGTCCTCATTTGCATCACCCACTCCATAAGCACCATGTCACATATTAATAACTTGTGTTGCTGCCCACAATCCTCGCTTCCTGTAACTTTAACATCCCTCGCTAACCTCCCATCAGCCCTCCTGACCAGGAAGTAGTCTGTCTGGCTGCTATTTCCTCCAGACTCATATGTAATTAACCTACTCTCTCTCTCTTCCTAAAATGTGTGTTGCAAACAATCATGATGTTAGAAAGAAAAAGATGCCATGGAAAGGATGTAGATATATCGCTTTGTCCTTTTCTGCCACTGAGCTGCATGAAGTAAGCCGCAAAGGATGAAAATATGGTCCAGTTAGGGTGAAAAGGGTATAGTTGGTCAGTAGTGGACCCACGACACCATGACTTCCATAAAAGACAGATAATGACAGTTGCCATAATTTTCCTTTAATGTAGTGTACCTAATAGATCATACCAAGGGCTTTAAACTTGTGAAATATTTTCAGTTTATGCTCCTCTGTATGCACCTCTTGTCTATAACTTGATGATGGCCAAATGATGTGACCAAAAAGTTGGTAAACTGCATTGATGGAAAATGATGGCGAGTGTCATTTCCATCCTTATCTGCCTTTCATAGAAGTTCACTCTTCTGCTTTGCTTCCTTAATCTTCTTTAAGTCAAGGATGTGTGCAAGTAAAATGCTTCGTTAAGTGAAACAGTTTAAATGACTGAGGGATTAAACAATGAAAACAGTAAAATGTAACAGCTAGTCCCATGTTAGTATCCCTTCTCTGAAATGTAAGGGAGCCAAACTTACATTACCATAATCCAGAATAATTTAAGTTATAGGAAACCAACCTATGCCCCTGACAGCAAATTTCTGCATGGTAGAATATTCCCCAGTCACCTTCAGGATTTAAACCAGTGCACTTAAGGCCTGGATGCCTTTGACTGAATTCACTACCACTAGCTTCTTCAGTTCTGTGACATACTGTATATTCTTATTTTATTCTTATTATCTGTAGATGATTTTATTCAACTGAGGAAGGCTCTGTAGTAGTGAAGGGGTTAATTAAGGCTATAGCTAATTGCTGCAGTTTGAAAGGTCACCCAAATATGAACACAGTATAGAGTAATTGTTTGGGAATAGCCTGAATAAAGTAGAATGTACATTATTAGATATAAGGGTCAAGACCCCCACTGGTCAAGTATTGAAAAACACAAACATCAAGCAGCTTTATGAAGCACAGGCAACTTTAAGTAAAGAGCAGGGTTTAGTTCTTTAACAGATTGCTATTGAAATATATAATTTGAAACGAAACAGCTATAAATGAGAATTAACTGTATTTCTTCTTTCCCAGCATTCAGGTACCGTTTATTCATGTGTTAGACTATGTGTACCGGTACAGATGATTGGGACTGTAACAGCCAGGATTCTGGGGACTTCAGTGTTTTGTAAATGATTGTGTGGCCAGTCTCACTGGGTATACTTTTTATAGTTTTCCCTTTCTCATGCTTTCTCTTCCCTTGTTTTTTGGGCCCTGCCTCACCCAGTTCTTAGAGGGAAATAGAGGGCAGGATATTGATGGTAATTATGATGTAAGTATTTTGTGTTCACTGTTTTCAAGGCTGTGAGCTGATGGCATGCCAGGAAGCTGTTGACCATTTCTCAAGCATTGTGGGTACAATTGGTGGAGAGGGAGAACAAACCCGAGCTGAACAACTGCTGGCTCGCCTTACCATCGTACCAGGCATAGATTATCTCAAGGTTAGACATTAACTTTTTTGTAGTTTATTCTTGTGACCTTAACCCTATCGCGCACGGTAAGTTTTATTAAGTTTCACGGCTCACGATTTTACTCCCCCGCGCACTCCACTGGCAGCCCGCGGTACGCAAATTACATGTATTCTCGTCTCATTTTCGCCACCCAAACCTCAAAATGTTGCCCTGAAACTCACATCATCTTATTCGCCGATGTTTGTTGTAGCTGATAAGCCAAAATAAAAACCAGAAAAATACGAATAAAAGTACACTAGGCCGCCGTGAATAAACATTTTGGAACGTTGATCTCACTTCCCAACATCATCATTTGAGTGTTTTCCATCATACAGAAAAATTTTATTATAAGTTTTGATAGAGAATTTCATTAGCTTTCTAATGAGGTATGTCCGGTTGTGATGCGATTTGTAGTTTTCGAGAAAATAGCCAAAAACTAAAAGCCACTTTTGTAAAAATGATTTTTGTTCAGGGAGGTAAATTGCAGAAGTTTTCTCACATACCTTATGTTTTTATTACATAATCTTAGGTAGAATTTCATAAGCTTTCTCCTGTTACCTTTTTGTCTTGATATGCCTCATAGTTTCCGAGTAAATCGCAAAAAACTACAGGGTACTCGCAGCCGCGATGCACTTTCGTCATGCGCGCACAATAACCGCCTACGTAACCACAACTTTTCGTTAGAGAAATTACATAGTTATGTCCTGTACATACGTAGAATTCACTGATCTTTATCATGGTTCTTACAGGAAATCAATACGTTCAATAATTTTGGAGTAAATGGACGGCAAAGATAGAACACTCTTCCTCGCCCGCAAGCGAGATAAAAACGCTCAATTTCCCTGCCTCACGAATACTTACATATTTTCACTCGTTACGTTTTATTATTATTATTATTTTTTACTCAAATTATACACGTGAAATATCATAAGCCCTTTGACAGTGCTCTCAGTAACTCGACATTTCCACTAGTCTTTTTGCTATGCACTGATACTAAAGCTGAACTTTCTTCCGTCTCATATGTGTATATGTAAAAAACAATACTTATTTGTAAAAAAAAATATAGAAATGTAGAAACAGGTCCAGAGGTGTTGAGCTGCTGGCAGGAACTTGAAGGAATTGAAGATGAGTTAGGTAGTGTGTGAGTTGTGTGTGTGTGCATGGGTGCATGAGTGAGTGTGTGTGTGTATGTGTGTGTGTGTGTGTGTATGTGTGTGTGTATATATGTGTGTGTGTGTGTGTATGTGTGTGTGTGTGGCGTATTCTCTGTTCCTTGCACCACTTTTGCCTAACACATTCGATGCACACAATAGATTTCTCCATGAACATTCGCTGCACGACATACATATACAATGTCACATATGTGACGCTGTTTGGCGTATTTTCTTGTCTCTGATCATTACGTAACTTTCCGCTGTCAGTCAATTCACGCAGAATTTCTCGGGGAACACTCGCTGCACTATTTTATACGTATATTTCACACTGAACCATATACAATATAAAACACTATCACATGATTTCATCCCAGCCTCTTCTGTTATTCCCTTCCCTACTGTATGGCGTAAGAGACCACCTGTTCCCTTAGCAACTAATGCATATGTCTGTGTATCTCTATGGCATAACATAATGCCTGCTATGGTAGGTCAGTTATTTCACTAATCCAGGCACTATATGTTTCACAGATATAAGTAACGGCTTCACTATAAGGGTAAAATACATCATATTACCGGCAGGGTGAGTGGAAACCCCGCTATAACAAACCAGACTGCCTCTAGGCCTAACGGCTGATAACAGGCCCCAATGCTTTACAAACAATATATCTATGTTCAATAAACACAGTCACTTCACAGTATAGTCAAAAACACTGTACAATCACAATATTTCAATAATGGCTTCAGCCTCGGGTGGGAGGGGGAAAATGGCGGATTTAAAGGGACAGCACAACACAGCATGACCCTGCTGATGATGATGATGATAAGATTTGCCACACGGATGTGGCACGGGCTCAGGGTGGAGAGCCCGTAGTGGGTGAACTGCAGATGGAAGGCAGGTGAACTAGCTTCAGCTAGTGTAGACCGTGATGTTTTAAAATAGCGCGGATGACGTAGTCTAAAATGGCCACGTCGTCGGCGTGGCTCTCGCTCGTCACAAGCAGACACTCGGCGTGGCGGTCGTTAAACTGCTGACAGCGGTGGAGGCGGTAGAGGGAGTCCGTCACGTCAGAGAAGTTGGCCTGATGGTATCGATCTTGCTGTTCAAAGATCTGATCCACTGAGAGAGACTCGAGATGGACGCGAGTTTCCTCTCTCAGTGGAGGGAGTCGGGCCAAGACTTCCTGACGGCGGTCAGCAGTGGTGGAGGCAGGCGGTGGAGGTGGAGGAGCGGTGGTGGTGGAGGCAGGCGGTGGAGATGGTGGAGGAGACGTGGGATGGTCTGTCTCCATCTCAACCGGTGGTGGAGGCCCGCCTTTCTTCCCCTTCCTCTTTTTCTTCTTTCTCCTCGGCTCGCCATCAACAGCAGGTGGAGGAGTCGAGGGCGGGAGGTCCACTTCTTCCCTGTCAGTGGAGGGGACGGGAGAAGGAGCCCTTTCCTCGGCTGCTGACGGCGAGCAGAGGGAATCAACAGTAGGAGCTGGCTGGGCTGTCTCGG
>JAGKTI010004408.1:38996-50798 GCA_018397915.1 Birgus latro
AAAGTAGGGGGAGAAATGGCGCCAAGCGGACTCGTGGCGCCAGTCTGCTGCTTGCTTTTGGAGACGGTAGTTGCGCCATTCTTACTGTCATTTAGTGCTGAACAGTGCTCCCCTTTTGCCATCTGCCTTGCCATGGAAGGTTCATAGCTTAAAAGAAGTGATACTGGCACCTCTAGTCGTAAAGGAATGAAGCTAAAAAAAAAAAAATGTGTGCGTGTGACAGTGTAGTGATCATGATTAAAGTTCAGTACTATTATTACTGAAAGTGTTACATTGCAGTCTATTACAGTGATTACATTTAAGTTTAGTTCTTAATATAGAGTGAAATAAATACTGGGTACTGTTTAGAATTTACGTTATAGTATGAACTAACCCACCTCCACCAATTCCGTCTCCAAAACAAAACAAACTGCCGAACTTCGAAGAATCTACTGCTTCTAACGAAAGGTGTTACATTGCAGTCTATTACAGTGATTACATTTAAGTTTAGTTCTTAATATTGAGTGAAATAAATACTGGGTACTGTTTAGAATTTACGTTACAGTATGAACTCAACCACCTCCACCACCTCTGTCTCCAAAACAAAACAAACTGCCAAAGAATCTACTGCTTCTAACGAAAGGTGTTACACTACAGTCTGTTATAGTGATTACATTTAAGTTTAGTTCTTAATATAGAGTGAAATAAATACTGGGTACTTTTTAGAATTTACGTTCAAGTGTGAGTTAAACCACCTCCACCACCTCCGTCTCCAAAACAAAACAAACTGCTGACGATCTTCTGCCTCTGACGAAAGGCAAATTATGTGCACTGAATTCTTTCTTTTTTGTCTTTATTAATTTATACACTGTATATGCTCCTTTACTTTAGTGTTAAGAAGACAAGTAATAAGTATTGTTATTGCAATTTGGAGGGGTGAAAATCCATCTCCAACACACGTTACCGACAGTCGGTACTGCCTCTGTGAATGATTTTCTACCAGTTAACCACTTCAGTACTGTGATGTCTATTTCTACTTTATTTACGCTTCCTCCAGCCGATTTTATGGCACTCAGGACTGGACTCACATACTGAAGGGGCTAACGAAGGCTGTACCAACCCCGTGTACTTCCACAGATCCAACCTACACTGACTAAAATTGTCTGGTGGCAGCAAGAACAAAATGAAAATACACCCAGCACTGAAGGGGTTAAATGTATATTAAATGCACTATATTGTTTTTTGTCATAACTGATTTATTTATATATGCTTCTTTAATTTAGTGTTGAAAGGACAAGTAATAGGTATTGTCTTAGCAATTTTGGGGGGTGATAATTCGGTAATTTATCAATTTTGGGGGGTGAAAATTCAGTAAGCCGGAAAATTCGGTAATTCAAACCAGGGTAGAGCCCCATATAGTTCGGCTTATCAAGGGTTTACTGTATGTATGTATGTATGTATGGTGGTGTGTTGCAGGACAAGGTAAGACAAGGTGGACGTGCCAGTGACCGTGCTAGACTGGTGTTCGGCACTGGCCATGCCCATCGTGCCATCACAGTTACATCCAATGGCAACTTTGTCAGATCTGCTACGCAACAGGTCAGTGGACTAAAGATTTTATTTATTCGTGATCACTGCCAGTGAAATCAGCATCATGATCACTTTCTGAACTCTCTGCCATTGTGCTCGGCATCCTCTTTATTTTGTAATCTCATGCCAGTTTACTTGACATTATATTTACTTCATGATCTCTGTACCATTCACAAGGTTAGTTTTCCATTGTTTTCTTACACACAGTAAACCATAATGTGTTGCCTTTTTCATGTCCATATTAAATTACAGAAAGATTGCTTATGTATACAACTGAGGCCATATTCCCCCAGTATACAGCACTGGTTGTTTGATGAAGGTTGTGATATTTTTTAATGCATCCATTTCATATAACAAGGACTTATTGTAATACCTCCTTACTGTTCCTGTATTGCAAAGCCATTAATGTGTTTTCCTCTTTTGAAGTTTCACTGAATCATCTTACCTGGTGGCCCAGCCAAGTAGTCACAGCCCCTTCTTCCTCCCCAGTACACTATTAACCTTTGTTAAGCAAGCATCTACACTAGATGTTGGAGAATGGAGCTACATGTTTGGAAAGAGATGTCATTGAAAACAGCATGATGTGGATAGGAGAATCAGTGCTGCCAGACATATTGTTACCACAAACAGTCGCAAAACATTAGGGAAAGTTACAGCACCTGTGTCCTTGACTGTGTGACTATTTCAACACAGAGCTTCAATTGCACTTGCATATGATAGTAGTGCAAAACATTCGCTGTACTTCTTCAAGTATCTCCACAACTTTTGGAGAAAAATAGGTCTTTGGCTTCATAGAGAATTTGTTTTGTAACATTTATTTTTTTCTGTACTGTCTTTATATCTTTAGTGTTTTCATCTCTTGTCATAAGTTCATCCATCCATCCATCATCCAATCCTATGTCACCCCACAGAGGAGCATAGGAACCCGGGTCTAGGCAAGTTGGTCCTGATAAGTTATTACCAATTATTGCTTAACCCCTTCAGCCCAGTGGCATATTTGTCATATTATTATGACAGCTTCCATGTGATTTTACATGCCTTTGGAGAGATTTTTGAGCTGAGAAAGTTAGATATAGTCTTCATTTTCCCCTTCACCACAGGAGGTCTCCCCAAATCTGAATATATTTGTCTGGAAGTAGCAAAAAATAATTAATAAAACATCCAGTCAGACTGAAGGAGTTTAGCCATTGAAGGGAAGTAAAGTTGTCAGATTAATGTGCCGTAAGATAAGTGCAGTTCTCAGTATTTTTATGTAGAATATTGCAGTTTATTGTTTCCATTTTACAGGGTGTAAAACTGGCAGTGTTGTTCCATCAGCCTCGTGCTTTGACTGAGGCGAAGGAGTCCACTGCCACTCCATTGTAATATTAAAAATCCATAGTGGTAAGGAAGCATTTGTAAAATTTCTTTGGCTAAGTTGTGTTTCAAATTGCTCCTACAGTTGCTTCCCTACTTACAAAATTTTCATTTATAAACATTCAGAAATATGAATGTATTTGGGAAGCATTAATTGAGCTATTTTGCATCAGTAGTATCTACAGAATATTGCACTGTGTATCACACTTATTGAAATTTATCGAGAGTAGTGTTAATTATTAAATTTACTTGAAACAGTTGTTGCAATAATGGTATTTCAGTTTCTTCCTGTTTTCACCTGTGGTTTGTTATATTTGACATTGGTATTAGTGAAGTCTGATCTTTTCAGGTAACCAATTAAGCTCATAAGTACGAGAGCAGATGTATATGCTTGTGCCTTCACTAATTTTTCTAATTACTTTCCAGTCAGAATAGAGTGTATTATTACAGTGAAGATATATGAATACCATCTTTGATAACAGTTAACTGCTGTGGAGATATGTATACTGTATTTTAGAATTGTGTGTAAATAAAATAAAAGCATTGGGGTATACAATTGTATATGTAAACATTTTTGAATATAATGGTGCTTAAATGATCACTCCACTAATGCCTCATATCATGGGTAGCCAAAGCCATGCTCACACCCACATGTGTTTCTTTATCTCACTAAGGCCTGTATTCTAAGTGGTATAGAAGGCTTCATAGCACCCCTTCCCTGGGGATTAGTTTTGAGTAATACACCTTAACATTCTTGTGTATGATATTTTTATCCTTTTGTATAGTAGCTTGCATCATTAATATACTGTACAGTACAAGATGACAATAAAGTGTACTGTGCAGAATAAATTGCCAAGGAAGAGGTATTACAGTCTCTCCAAAACCACATAAAGTATAGACTCAAGGTGCACCTTAAGAAACTGCACTGGTTTGCATTCGTGTTGTAACACCAGCGCATATGAATATTCAGGACTGGCTATCTGCTAACTTGTCTTTATCACACTGGATATTTTGATATTGAATATTCCAACATTGGTAAGAATTATATAAGGTTATGCAACACAGGTTGCAATACATTAATCAGGTTTAGAATAAAATTTACACTATTGCTAGGCTCAGCATATTATTAGAGTACATCCTTATTATTTGTTGCCTTGTTTTATGTTCTCCTTTGCAATAAAGTTCACGTTAGATTATGTAACGATAGCCTATTAATGTTCCTCTACTATCTGTAAAGCTGATTTACTGATTTCCCCCAGTTTACAGCAACAGTTGTAGGAGAGAAATTGTCATACTATACAACATCCATGACATTTAAACAGGATTTATTGTACTGTGTGTGAAAACGTTTGTCAGATTTTGTAGCTCCCACATGTACAATAGCTCCCAAAAATATCTTTAAAATAATGTGCTGTTCAGTCTGATGCAATAGATGATGTTATTTGACACTTGTTGCTTGAGGTGGCAACAAATGGTAGGCCTGCACCTATTATGAATCTGTTCCATTCATGTAACAAAACACAAAACCACAATACCTTCTGACACTGAGAAAGAACCCACATGGTATAGATAAATAATGGTGCGTGGTTAAAATAGTCCAACATGGAGGCCCTAAATTATTAACCTTCACGCTGTTGACCCATTTGTGGTTGTGATAATTAAACAATTGTGATGGATATTTCTCATATATCATGAGCAGCAATTTCACTCATAGTTGAACAAGCAACTCAGCCCATCGTTGTTACTATGTTTCCCAAGAGACATGTAACACGGTATAATGTGCTGTAATGGGTTATATTCTTTACCATAGAGGTATAAATATTATGGAAAGGTTACCATGTACATATCGATGGATGTTTGCAGTCATATGGTGGCATTGATTTGCTTATTAGCAGTAGCTCCTTCGACTGCCAACCATGCTTACTAACCTTACCGAGACAACAAGTGGTCAGGCATCATGTTTCATGGTGTTCATTATGCCATCCTTCATGCCAGATATTAAAGATAGTTTTGGAAGCTACTGTACCAGAATTATGTGCAGCTCTTATGCCCTCAGCATTTGGTTACTTCATGTGTACGTTAGCTGTCATAGCCTGTCAGTCATCCTAATATTGCCTCATAAAGTCTTGATTGCTTGTGCACCCACCATGAGTTGGTTTGTCATATATTACCTTTAACAGATAATAGGAAGATTGCATTTCTTTTGCCTGTAATCTGTCTTACTGATATGTTGTTCCCCATTTCAGCTGTCTTGAAAAGGGCAGCCATAACAGAAAGTATTCCTTGGTCACTGTCTGTACGTATCTCTGTCTTGGGACTATTTTGTGAGCTTGGGAGGCCTCCTAACACCTCGTCTGTATCATTTTATTTTGCATGTTACCCCTAAAGTGCAGTGGAGTTGAGGTTGTTGAGACATGTATGTGGCAAATGATGTGTAGGTAATATAAGAAATTATTATCCAAGGGGTGATTGGGGTTTATTGCTCACAATGCTACTTAAATGTCAGGACCAACTTGCCTTGCCCCGGGCTGCCACACTCCTCATGGGGCAACATTGGATTAGATAATGATGATGATGATGATTTGATCTGAGAAAGATATGGAGTAAGGAAATCTGTTGACAATAGTGTTTAAGAGAGCAATGCTCAGATAGTATGGTCGTTTGGTGAGAAGAGGTGGGTGGTGGATGAGTGAGTGAGCTTGAAGATGAGAAGAAACGTGATAGGTCAGGAAAGGGGATATATAGGTTATATGGTAAATGAGCATGAGAGAAAACAAGGTATAGAGGTTGATGAGATCAGGGAACTGACAAGAGATTAAGCAAGTTGGATGAATTTTGTATGAAAGAATGCATGACAGGAATTTGGTTCCCCAAACTTGGTAGTCATTGGACTGACTAGTCGATCAGCAGTTAGGAAGTATTGTGTGGAAAGCTGTGCCTGAAAGGTAGAGTCAGGATCCTGGGGGCTTCAGTGGTGAATGCATGAGTGTGTAGCCCATCTCTTTTGGGCATGCTGTCAATTAGTTTTCCATCTGTCATTTTTTTTCTCCCCATCTCCCTGCTTTCTGGACCCACCTCACCTCACCTTTGGATGAGAAAAAGAGGCAGAATGATGGTGATGGTGGTGGTGGCACATGAATTTTCTTGTATGGTATTTGTATCTTTTCTTTCCCAATATAGACTGCATATGTAACACAGAAGACAGTATTAATGTCATGCATGTAGAAATGAATTGCTATGGAAGAAATGTTAGGGAGCCTCCTTACTGGATGAGATTACAGTACTGTCCATGATTTAAGTGCTGAGAATTGTTAACCCATTGAAATCTAAAGAAACAATTTATTTTCTTAATTTTATGCATGTCTCCTCCAGGCAATTTTATTCAGCTTAAGAAAGACCTTTAGTATTGAAGGGGTCACTGAACTCTAGATGTAGCTCCTGTTTTACAGAAAGTCTCTGCAGAGCTGATTAACTAATCTGCTAATAAGAGGAACAAAATACAAACGATGTACTGATAGTTCATTCATTTTTGAAGGCTTCAGCATGCTTGCATGCATTGGCCTTGGTCACCTAATGGCGGCTTTCTATGCTGCTCAATCTCTGGCAGCTTCCCTATTCAGTCCCCTGTCCCTGAGGTCATATTCAGTGACTTCACCCCAGGTCTTTTTCAGTCTGCCTCTCTCAGCCCTACCCCTGACATTAACACTTCTCACTTTCTGCACCCAGTTATAATCCCTCATCCAGTTCACATACCCAGATCATCTCAGTCTACCTCTCCTCATCACAATGCCAATAAACTCCAGTCCCATTCTTCCCCTCAACTCTTCCATCATGAACCTAGCCCTCCCAGGCCTCACACTCAGGGACAGACTGGACATCCACCTAATCACTATCATTTCTATATGTTTGAGCCAGCAAATATCCTCTTCCTTTACTGTCCAAGTCTCACTACCATACAGCATGACACTCTGAAAGTATACTGCATACAAAGATCCCTTAGCACAGTGGGAGAGCCCTCTCAATGTCAGGAGAGGCAACAGCTCCCTGAACTTCTCCCAACCACTCCTCACTCCAGCCACAGAGGTAGCTCCAGCCCTACCTCCAGCACATAACATCCCCCAAATAACAAAACTCTTCCACACACTCAAGAGACTCACCAGCAAGGTCAGTCCTCTCATGCCTGACAGTCTGTACCTACTCTCCCCTACACACTGCACACATGAAATCAGCATTATCTTACAACAAAAGCCTCTAATACCACTACATCTCTTATGCATCCACTTATCACAGACACTGCACAAGATGAAATTACTTCCCACACCCTTGTGGCAAATCAAGTTTGGCCACTCTCCCTCTTCTTTGGCAGTGCTGCCACTAGCCCTAGATACCATCACTTTTATTTTCTCTGTATTTATTCTTAAGCCCTTGTGCCCCCTATACCATCTCTTCACTTCCTAAATCTTTCCTCCACCTACTTTTCATTCTCTGTACTGAGCACCAAATCATCAGCATTCAACATCTCCCATGGGAGTCCATTTCTGAAGTCACATGAGAGGGCTTCCAGTACCATGATAAACAACATGGGGCTCACAGCACCCCATATTATTAAGCACATCATGGAAGACTGCATTGCACACAATCACCTACGCCAACAACACAACTTAGCTCCTTGAGAGCTCTGTGGGAAAGCCCGGTCTCAGCCATGGCCTTCCTTAGGGACTCAGGGCTGTTCGGCCAAACTGCCTTGGGAACAACTACTACTACTACTACAAGAGGCTTAAAACTGACCCCTGGTGTACACAAACATTCATGGAAACTCATCGCTCAAATCTCCATTAACCCTTACCTGGGTGTGAGCAACTACATACTTGGCCATAACCTTCCTAACCAGCCACTCCTCTCAATCCCAAGCTTTCTCATTGCCCACTTCATCACCTCTAGGGACTCTGTCAAAGGCCTTCTTCCAATCAACAAAAACAAGGTACAGTTCCCTCTTCCTTTCCCCTATATTTTTCCTGAAGCGTCAAACAGTGAATATGGCATTGGCGGTCCCTTTGCCTGGCATAATCCCAAACTACATCTCATCAGTATTCACTCTTTCCCTAATTATACCCTCTAGAACTCTCTCTGTTGCCTTCATTATCTGATCTGAATGCTTTATGCCTCTACAATTTCCTCTTTCCAGGGCATCACCCTTTCCCAAGTACACATTGACAGTTACACTCTACAGCCAATCATCTGGGACAAGACACACTTATATAGCTGTATTTATCAGGTCAGTGACTAATCTCACTCCATCCCTGGAGGCTTTCAACATTTCAGCAGTCAACCAAGACACACATGCTGCTTTCTTCACCTGCATCCTTCATATTGCTTCACTCACAATAGCAGCGTCAGTTAAAGGCCAATGGTCAAACACTGGATCTGCAGGCTCCAAACCGTCCCGTGGAAGATGTTTTATGCTGATGATTTGGTGTTGGTTGCAGAGAATGAAAGGGAGGCAGAGGAAAGATTTAGGAAATGGAGAGATGGTACGAGGCACAAGGACTTTAGAGTAAGTGCAGATAAATCAAGTGATGGGATCTAGGGCTGATGGTGGTACTGTCAAAGAAGAGGGAGAGTGGCCTTGTGCGATTTGCTACAAGGGTGTGGGAAGGAATTCCATCTTGCGCAGTGTTTGTGATAAGTGGGTGCATAAGAGATGTAGTGGTATTCGAGGTAGACTGCGAGATATTGCTGATTTCATGTGTTCAGTGTGTTGGGTAGAGCATGTGGAGACTGTCAGGCATGAAACTTGCTGGTGAGTTTTGTTAATTGGGAGACATGTTATATGCTGGAGATGGGGCAGGAGCTAACTCTGTGGCTAGAGTGAGGAGTGGTTGGGAAAAGTTCAGGGAGCTGTTGCCTCTCCTATCATTGAAAGGGCTCTTCGTTCATTAAGGGATCTTTTTATGGAGCATGTGTTAGGAATGTAGTGCTAAATGGTAGTGAGACCTAGGCAGTAAAGAAGAGGATATTCACAGGCTCAAACGTACAGGAATGACAACGATTAGGTGGTTTTTGCAGTGCGTCCTTGGATGTGAGGTCTGGGGGGCTAGGTTTATGATGGAAGAGTTAAGAGGTAGGATAGGGCTGGAATGTATTGGTGTTGTGATGAGGAGAGGTAGATTGAGGTGGTTTGGGCATGTGGAGAGGATGGGGGATGATAATTGGGCACAAAAAGTGAGGAGTAGGGTTGTGAGAGGTAGACCAAAAAAGACCTGGGATGAGGTCATTGAGTGTGACCTCAGGGATGAAGGACTGAATAGGGGGGCTGCTAGAGATTGAGCAGCATGGAGAACCACCATTAGATGACCAACAGTACAGTATAGAAGACTGCATTTCCAGATGTATTTATATATTTTTTATACAGTACTGCAGTTTCTTTCAGTAAATTCCCATGTACATTTTTTTTTTTACAGTGTATGTTCATGGTGGGAAATAGGATTAGCAATGATTGTCTCAGACAAAAGTTGAGGACAGTAATAAGTTCAGCATCTGTAAACCATTTTTTTTTTTTTTTGGTCACATGCTGTCATATTATGCAGCATTTTTCTTGGAGTTATTCTTTGTATGCCTTTTAAGTGAAGCAAGTAGTTTGTACATAATGTATAAAATACTGTATATATTTAGCTGTTTTTCCATCCATCCATGTCTGTCTTGCCCCATCAGGAGCATAAAGACCTGGAGCCAGGCTGCGAAGTCCAAATATTTACCTACCAGGCATACATAAAAATAATACCATGTAACCTCTTAAGGAGTCCTTTATTAAGGTTGGTTAGTACTGCTACTGTACATTGATGAAATGGTAAAGATTTGCACATGACGTTCAAGTTTTAACTTCGATTGTGTACATACAGTAAATTATTTTAAGTTAAACACAACACGAATACTGTATATCAAACAGTTTATCTGAAAATACTGATTATGAAGGCATAAATAGCCCATAGTGAGTTATCAGCACGTAGGATTGCCAGTTTAGCTTTTATGCAAGCTCAAGAGGTGTACGCTCCCATTTAGCAATGACTTTCAATATGTAATTACAAGAAATCTAGAGGGATTCTATTGTAGACATTTTTGCACAGTTTCGTCAATGTTCTCTAGCAGAAGAAAACTGCTTATAATGTTCTTATCGATTAGTTACACTAGGTCATTAAAACAATCAGTGTTAGCAAGGTCCCAGTTTTCCTCTTAGTTATAACTTTCAATAATGGATGGTTTATCCAGGTCCCCAGTTATACTAATGAGTGAACAGGGCGATATTCTGGAGATTTCTATATTTAGCAACAATGAAGCAAGTTCAGTGATATCTTTGCAACTCTGCCTGAGAATACCCGATCAAAGTTGCCAAGCTAGCGTTTTCTCGTCCAGCTCTAGAGAAATTCATTTTAATTGAGCGTCGTTTTTTGTTGCTTAGTTCCAACAAATCTAGACACATCCTACATATTTTTGCAAACTTCTTGCACTTTTCTAGATATTCAAGTTCTTTTCTTGAGATTTTCAGAATTATTTATATTTAACGCACCTAGCAATTTTTGGGCGCAAGTTTAGCGGTACCTAGACTTGGCAACTCTATTTACATGATCGTCAGCTGCTGTCTGGACCCGCGACTGAAAGGTAGGTGCCATTTCCTTGCTCCTAAATTGTAGTAATTATCTTTTCTCCTTTTATTTCTTACCTTGAAGTGGTGACTGGGCGATGGTGCATATATTTAGGCGGGTCGTGGAGTATTTATGGAAAGATTTGTTGCAGAAAATTGGTATAATCATCTGGTAAACTTTGGACGAGGTCAAGTTGATTGCAAAAGGAAATTGGAAAGCACATTGACAGGTTAGATATGCAACATTATCCAGGGTTATTATGTTATTATCCGACCTCTCAGTTGTTATATACTCTCATTAGGGTGTAGTTGTTAAGTTGTAAATGCAGTGACGTAACAGGAAGAGCTTGATGAAGAACGGTATGGGCTGTAAGTTGTGATTGAGGTTCTTATCATTCATTGCCAAGTATGCCGGTTCCTGGCCTTGATTTCCGAACAAAGTTATGATAATTTCTTTCTCTCGGAAATCAGATTATAGTTTACAGTAAGAACTAAAGACACTGGAAGGTTTTACACATCTTGCCTTTCCAGCAAACACAAATAGGCTAACTCAATTATTTTTCCCCTCTTGAAACCAGTATGTATATACAGTATATTTTTTTACAAGAGCAAGGAACATGGGTTAATGCTACTCCCCATGTTCTTATTTTCCTGCTGGGAAATGGGGTGGCTCAGTGGTAAAGCATGTAACTCGAGATTGCGAGGCCAGGAATTTGCACCGCGCCCAGGCAGCTGCCTTTGCTGGAAGGGGTTGTGCTCTCCTGCAACCCTATCAGGGCTGTATGACCTATCAAGGTCTAACTTGAGGGAACATTCCCTTATCTTCCTGCTAAAGCCAAGTTAGGTAGTTAATACTTTTTTTTCCTTTTTTTTAAGCAGTAGACATGAAAAGGTTCTGAACTTTTCCTTGCCTGTCCTAGTGACAAATAAAATTAATAATTTTTGTCATAACCAAAGATTGTTTTTGCATAAGACACATGGATAGATTCTTTTGTCCTCGTCCTACCTGTTAAAACACTAGAAAAGTTTGAGATACTTTGTTTCAAAACCAGTCTTTTTTTTTTGCTACGGTAGGAGAATGAGAAACCTGGGAAAATGCTTCAAAAACAGATAATACATACAACAATTGTCTTAAGTTTCTTATACCCTTTAAAGTCTAACTTCCAAAAATTTCCATCTCAGTATTGAGTGCTGAGCTGTAACTACCTGTATGGATTAACATTAGAATGCACTGTGCA
>JAGKTI010004409.1:0-17440 GCA_018397915.1 Birgus latro
GGCAGTGGATGTTGGGGCGGCCCTAGTGAGAGAGGGCAGTGTTTGGAAACTCCCTGTACTGTTGTTTGCAGATGATACTGTGTTGTTGAGTGAAGACGAAGGAGAGCTGCAAGGCTTGGTAGATAAGTTTGGGAGAGTGTGTAAGAAATGGAATCTAAAGGTGAATGTAGGGAAGAGTAAAGTGATGGTCTTCGAAAGAAGTGAAGCCAGTGAATGTACAGTGAGATTGGATGGGGAGGATATGGAGAATGTGAGTGCATTTAAGTACTTGGGTAGTGTGATGAGTAAGGATGGTAGTCTGGAGGGTGAAGTGCTTGAAAGGGTGCAGCAGGGAAGGAAGGTTGCTGATTCGTTGAAAGCAGTGATAAGAAACAGGGAGGTGAGCATGGATGTGAAAAAGTTGTTACATGACAGTATTGTGATACCAACTCTAACATATGGACATGAAGCTTGGACCCTGCTGGAAGGACAGAAGTCAAGAGTGAGAGCAGTGGAAATGAGTTATTTGAGAGGAGCATGTGGAGTCACATGGAGAGACTGACTAACAAATGAGGAAGTGAAAGAGCGTTGTGGTGTGGTTGTGGACGTGATAGGAAGCGTTAGGAGAAACACATTAAGGTGGTTTGGGCATATGGAGAGGATGGACAGTGAAAGACTGACGAGGAGAGTGTATGTGAGTGAGGTGAAGGAGGCGAGATGGAGGGATGGGGTGGAGAAGTACAGTCACGCTTCCTAATTTGGACCCACCCCGAGCCAAGCCCAGAGCTGAGGAAGGCAGTAGCCACAGCTCTTAAACAAATGCGTTTACTAGCCCCCCCCACTTCACCCCTCAATTCCCCCCCCACTTCACCCCTTAATCCCCCCTCCCCCTCCCTCTTGCATCCAACATTCATTCTCTACCATACTGCATTCCTTTCCACCCTCACCTCTTATGAAACAATCATTTACTGAAGAGGACAATGCTGGACACTATTAGACATTAGATTTTAGAAAAAATAGGGCATAAAAAAGGGTAAGACCTGAACATATTATTTCTCTTAATAAATAAATGCGTTCGTTTAAGAGCCGTGGCTACTGCCTCCCTCAGCTCTGGGCTTGGCTCGGGGTGGGTCTAAATTAGGGAGCGTGACTGTACATGAGAGAGGGGGGTGTGAGTTGGGAGCGGGGTAGTGAAATGGCGGGGGACAGAGCAACATGGAGGCGATTTGTTTGTGGCCACCCCGTGCGGGACTGAGGCATCTGGCAATAGACAGATAGATAGAATGACTGACTGGCAGAATGAAAACACAGAGCAGACAAAATATTTGTGTCTAAGGAGAGGACCAAAGGTGCTGTGAGTTTTGTGATACCCAAACTGTAAGAGGGAAAGAAGACAATGGGATTCAAGGTGCCACATGAATAGAATACTGACCATTCATTCAAGAAGTTTACATAAACAATAGTCAGGGCTATGGGACAGTAATCTTGAGGATGGTGGCCAGGTTTACCTGGTTTAAGAAATGAGAAAATGATTACCATACACCAATCAGGAGGAAACACACCTTCAGTACAGAATTTGTTATAATGGGCAACAAAGGACATGGCTTGTGGGGAAAGATGCTTTAACATTACAGAATGAACACCAAGTCCTTCACCTGTATTTTTACTGAAGTTAGTAAAGATGACAGCTCACAAAGAGAGATGGATGCATTAAGAACTCCTTCGCCTGACAAAATACAGTAAAACCTCACTAGAACGGACTAATTGGGGCCAAAGTCATTCCGAAAAACGCGATATTCCAAAAAAAGCGACATGGGGATTACCCCCTGCTAGGATATTTTCATACATGAAAGGAGTCATGGCCACAATCCTACTTCATTCCACCATTTCCTTCTAAATCGGGGCATTAACTCATTTGCCTCTTAACTTTTTTCAAAGGCCACTATAAATAATTTATTGCATAACACAGTAAAGTTTTTGTAAGGTTTATACTCGATAAAGGCCATTGTAATACTCACAGGAAGATATCGTTCATACATGAAGTGTCATAGCCACCATCCTGCATCACCCCACAAGTTATTTCTATCCCTTTTACTCCTTAACTTTTCTAAAATTCCACTAAAAATTATTCATTGCATTACACAGTATAGTTTCAGCAAGGTTTAGACTCGATAATGGCCATATATAACACACAAAATAAGGTATTTTCGCTTATTAAAAGCATCATGTCTACCATCCTGCTTCATCTTCACCAGTCCATTTTGACTTGTGGTAATATCTCATTTGCCTCTTATTTTTTTCTCAAATTCAACTATAAATAATTTATTGCATGACACAGTAAAATTTAAGCAAGGCTTGGACACAATAAAACTCATAATAAAAAAATTAGAAACAATTTTCTTACGTTACCATTCACACTCCCTTTGGTTATCTCTACAGTCTACACACCCACCTTGCCTGGTGTTATCTTTCAACACCTGACGAAGGTTTTTTCAGAGCAAATCCTTCAAAATCATTTCCCATTATCTTCAGGGTCATCATCGAGGAACAGTGAATAACTGTCCCAATTGTTTTCACTTAAAGAGCTGAATTGTGGATGGGAATCGGAGGTGTAGCCCATACCGTGTGTACACATGTGGTGTACTTAATTTTAAGCATTTTTCAAGTACACTTTATACACCTTAATTTTTACAATATTGCAAACAAATATGATCACTCTGTCTGTATATTTCACTTATCATTCATCACCGTCAAGCAGTGTATCAGGGACTTAGGGAAAATGACGTTGGAGGGAAATGATGTGGAGGAAAAATAGTCACGCCATCAGCTCACCACGAACCGACGCACAAACACACACACCGCTCACGGTGTTTAATGATTAATGCTTGATGTCTCAGTATTAATGCAGACCCCTTTTCAAATTTTTTAGCATTTAGAAAGAACATTATGGGTATACTTTAATTATAAACACTTCAAATACTGTACTGTATGTACACTTAGAACAATAACTATGCTGCCAGCCCATCGCCAACCAACGCATGTACACACAAACCGCGCCGACAATATGGCCACCCCGCCGTGAGGTTAGGTAGTCCGGACTGCTTCTAGCTTTTTCAGAGTTTTTCTGATATATAATACATAATTCCGGTTGGCTTCCTGACTCCGAAAAAAGCGACTTCCGTTGTATTGAAGTCCGTTGTAGTGAGGTCATACTGTAAAAGAAATTGGTATGGATTCAGAATAAGATTCAGGGCAATGAAATTCTGAAGAAATAAGACCCACTACTAATAAGTATAAAATAATTACCCAAAGTATCTGCAGCTGCAGATGAATCACCCACAGACCGGCCATTATATAAAGAATTCGAGCCTGGGATGGGACATGTTTGCCTACTATCCTACGATGTTGGGAACAAACTGCCCCAACAGTTGTATTTTCAGAAAATGAAGATATATAGTCCCTCCAACCAGAACATTTGGGATGACAGATGGTATGATGGAAGGCAGCGGAAGCTCAGTGAAATGCGAGGAGGCTACGAATCTGATCAGGTGCGGACTGTGTATGACAAAAAAAATTTCAGGAGGCACATTTTACATGAAGGGGCCACAAACAAGAAATAGTCCACCAAGTAACAAGTTTGGAAGTACACGGTCATTATCACGGGGAGTGGCAGTGAGAGAAGCAATTAAAACCACGACAAGGAAGGATAACATATCCTGTGGTGAGGAGGAAGAGGGGGCACTGCAGGGGAAGAAAGTAACTCCCAGCCAGCAGCATGAAACTGCCAGCAGGGGGGACGAAGAACAGGAGAGTACAAGGCAAGAGAAAGTTTGATGGGAAAGTGATCATTAAAATGACTGTCTTCCGATACTGACCAATGGAAATTGAAAGAAATCGAAGGTGAACAAAGAGACAGCTCCAAACAAGAGAGGGAACGAGTATGGAGGTCAAAGTAAGTAGGGGTGTAAGTACTGAGGATTAAGAGATCTTGAGAAGAAAGAAACTGTTCTAATAAGCATCTTCTATGGGTAATTACTGAGTAGTCCAGTAGGGAATACCAGCAACTGAAGTCACCAAGAAAACGAATCAGAGGAAGAAGGGAATGAAGGAGCCAGACAAAATTTAAAAAATCAAGCGGGACAGAAGTAGAGAAATAAAGCTAACAGTGATCCACTGATAAAGAAAGACACAAGCAGATGTATGAGGGATACGAGAAGAGAGAGAGAGGTTCAAAGGGAACATCACTGTGGAAAAGGAGAGCATCTTCAGATGGAGGAGGGGATCCAAGAAGAGTACTGCCAGGATTCGGAACCACGAAAGTATGAGGAAAGGTTTCTTGAAGGGAGACAGGAAGATTCTGGAAGGAAATAAGGAACGGGTATGGAAGCCCCTAAAATTCCACTGAAGAAGTGCCAAGACAAAGAAAAGAATCAAGTCTGGAAGTAATGCAGAGATTGTTTACGATCCTGAGGGAAAGAGTATCCAGGAGACATAGGTAAATCAAGAACAGAAGAGATCAGGGAAGATAAAGAGGGTGTAGTGATCATGGAGAAGGTGGGTGGCCAGATGGAGGAAGAGAGGGAAACAGAAGAGGAGGGAGGAGGAGACTCAGGAGAGGTAGGAGGAATGGGAGGGGGAGGGTGTGAGGAAGGATGGGAAATGCATTTCTGCAGTGACAAGGGTATACAAGGAAGAGGTAAAATTAATTTAGCTGAGGATAATTTGCAGGGATTCTACTTCCACAGGAGAAGACAAAAGACGAATGGAAACAGGTGATAGAGCATTATGGTGTTGTTATTTGGAGGAAGGGGAGCATTTGGTAAGCTGGTCAGTAGAGAGAGATGGGAAAGACCAGGAATATGAGAAGAAGAAGACACAACGGCAAGTTTATATTTAACAGCACAGGGAGAAGAAGGTGATGGAAGAGAAGAATGGGAGCACACTGAATGGGAAGGAGGTGGGGTAGAAAGAGCAGAACAAGTGAGGAGAAAAGAGAAAGAGAAATCAGGAAGGAAGACAAGAGTATCAAAAGAATTAGAGATAAGTAAAGTGGAGATACCAAAAGAGCTGGAGACCTGTGACATAGGTGTAGGTCAGGCCACACATGCATAAGAGATGCCAGGGGAGTGACCTAAGCAATGCTCTTGTCAATGGGTTTCCCTTAGAGTAAGCCTGATTTTCCAATGAATGTTGGAGGTTGCATGGTGACCTCCACAGTTTGGGCAAGAATGGAAGTTGGACATACATGTGGATGAAGAGTGTCCAGCTTGCACACAGTTGGAGTAGACAGCCTGTGACCTGCAGTATTTGGCTGGATGGCCAGAACACCAGCAGGAAGAGCACTGATGGGTCTGAGGAACATATGCTTTAAAAGGAAGGTGAGTGCCCCTGATGATGATGGAAGAGGGAAGATCGTGACTCAAATACAATTTTGGCAATGTTACATGGGAGCTGGTGGTGCCTATGGGGAGGAATGGTATAACATGAACAGAAAGAATTGGGTAACATTGTTCAGAAAGGATTTGCTGAATATCTGATAAAAAGTGAACAAAATTTCAATTAAAAACAAAAAGGGGGATGGGGGTGGGGGGGGGAATGGATAGTACCTATAAATGAATTTAACTGGGCATCTGAAGAGACTGTAAATGGATTACCAGAGGGGTCAACTAAAGGCTTAATTTTTTTCTGTTTGAGTTGCAGAGAGCATTTTAAGAAGACGAGAGCCATTAAGTTGCACGGAGAAAGTAACATCAGTGCCTACTTTGCGTAACAGTGAGAGGTGAAGCGACAGGACATCCGTTTGTAAGGTGATGTTAAAATACTGGGACCAGGTCTGGGGTCTGAAAAGACAGGTAGTCAAGACATGGTTAGTGAATACGGAAGAAGTATGATGACGGGACAAGGAAGTCAAGGAAACAGGAAGGGTACATGGAGAAGCGAGTGGAGGTAAATAAGGTTTGAAAATTACTACAGAAGATGAACAGGTAGCCAGAGTTGTAGATGCAATGGACTGTGAGTTGGGAGCTGTTGTAGTTAAGGTGGATGAAACAGCAGAGGCGAGCAGAGGCTGGGAAACAGTAGGAAGAGTTGGAGAAGTACCAGGAAGAGGAGCCAGGGTCGTCATTGGGATCAAAACATCGGCAGGACTGGGGGAGGGGGAACTGGAAAGGGAAATGTTCTCCCACACTAGACCTTATTAGATCATATAGCCCTGCTGGTGACAGGAGGGTGCTACCCCTCCCAGCATGGCAGCTATCGGGTGCGGCTCGAACTCACGACCCCCTGGTCCCGAGTCCGACGCTCTACCACTGAGCCATCCTGCCCCCAGGACTGGAGACAATTTTCATAATCATATGTGTAAAAAAAAAGGCTCACCATGACCTTCAAAAAATAGAAGGATCGTATGGATAGAACCCTCAGAGTCTAGAAGCTCGGCCAATGACCCAAGCAAGGACCAGGTTCCAAGCCTGCACTCCTTACCCTACACAAGAAGGGACAGCAATACCATGTAAGAGAGCAGAATCTCACAGCACAATGTCAAGCCACCGGCCAATGGCCATGAGTCCCACCAAAAGGCAAGGGCACCTCTAGATCTGCAGCAGTACAAGTGTTCTTTCCCTAACGTAAGCATTTGCTTCCACACCGACCTTGAGTAAGGCAAACTAGAGGGACTCCTGAAAACCCCTATTTCCTTCTGCACTCCTGCCCAAAGTCCAATTTTTCCCCCCCTTGTGGTGCAAATTTTTTTTATAACTCCCCAATTTAAACCTCCTAAAAGCCTTAATATGGTTATAAAAATACATTAGGTCAATACAGGACTGTACCTTATGTGAGCAGAAGAGCAGACACATGTCACCGGAGATGAGGCAGAGGGGGAGAACACACTAAAATCCGTCAAGGTCTATTTCACTATCAACACTCCAAACATAACTTAGCATTACGCTAACAGTGCCTACGTTAGAATGTTTATTTCCTTTTGCAAAATCGTGCCGAGTTAAAGCAATGTCGCGTTACAGCAAACTGCATTAGGGGACAAACACCTGTAGCTCAACAGCAGTTCTGCCTCCGTACAAGTCCACACACTGGGGTGGAGCTGAACCATCATGGTCCCAACAACTGGCAAGATTCAACAGCAGTTCTGCCTCCATACAAACACCTGTAGCTCAACAGCAGTTCTGCCTCCGTACAAGACCACACACTGGGGTGGAGCTGAACCATCATGGTCCCAATAACTGGCAAGATTCAACAGCAGTTCTGCCTCCATACAAGTCCACACACTGGGGTAGAGCTGAACCATCATGGTCCCAACAACTGGCAAGATCAGTAGCCCACAGGAACACCCTAATCTTTCCTGTTGCAGCAAGCTAGGGGCCATCAATGAGAATTTTAACAAATGTGGAAAAGTCCACTCTATTTAATGCCAAAACCAATATAGAGAGGACAGGAGAAAAAAGAAGGAAGAAGCAACAGTGGAAGAAAAGGGCCCTGCAATATTAGCCTAGGCAGTGAAGCAGGACCTAAGGAGAGGGGAAAGGGCAGAACAGAGTGGCGAGATGAAAATGCGGCATCTATCCAGGAACCAACCCTCCACATGCTATCTTAGCGTCCGTTACCATAACCTACAAAAGCTTCCCCTACACATAATCTCACTTGATGTCTCTGAAGCTACTCCAAGATGACAATGAGCAACAAAACAGGAGGGACTAATGTAGCAACAAACACTACTATGTGGCTGTATTTACCCAGCTGTATTTACCTAGTTGTGACACACAGGAAATGAGCTACGCTCATGGGGTCCCGTCTCTGTTTTTCATTGTCAAATTTTGCTTTGAACTTGTTCAAGTTAGACTGGGCGATCTCTTTGTCCAGACTATTCCACAGGTCTATGCATCTACATGGAAAACTATATTTCTTGATATCCTTCAAGCAGCTTGGCTTTTTCAGTTTCATTCCATGTCCTCTTGTTACTTACTCTCCTATCCCATACAGATCTTTTCAGTCAATTTTATCTACTCTCATCATAGCCCTAAACACTGCAATCATGTCGCCCCTCTCTCTCCTTTCCCCTAAGGAAGGCAGATCTAGCTTTTCCAGCCACTCTCTGTATGACAGATCTGCCAGGATAGGGACAATCTTGGTTGTTCTATCTATCTATCTATTGCTAGACACCTTAATCCCGCAGGGGTGAAAACAAACAAATCGCCTCCATGTCGCTCTGTCCCCCGCCATTTCACTACCCCTCTCCCAACTCACACCCCCCTTTCTCATATACCTCTCCACTCCATCCCTCCATCTCATCCTCAGCCTCCCCCTCCCTCTCGCCCCCTCCATCTCACTCACATACAGCCTCCCCCTCCCTCTCACCCCCTCCACCTCACTCACATACACTCTCCTCGTCAGTCTTTCACTTTCCATATGCCCAAACCACCTTAACGTGTTTCTCCTAATGCTTCCTGTCATGTCCACAACCACACCACAACGCTCCTTCACTTCCTCACTTGTTAGTCTATCTCTCCATGTGACTCCACATGCTCCTCTCAAATAACTCATTTCCACTGCTCTCACTCTTGACTTCTGTCCTTCCAACAGGGTCCAAGCTTCACTTCCATATGTCAGAGTTGGTATCACAATACTGTCATGTAACAACTTTTTCACTTCCATGCTCACCTCCCTGTTTCTTATCACTGCTTTCAACGAACCAGCAATCTTCCTTCCCTGCTTCACCCTTTCGAGCACTTCACCCTCCAGACTTCCATCCTTACTCATCACACTACCCAAGTACTTAAATGCACTCACATTCTCCATATCCTTCCCATCCAATCTCACTGTACATTCACTGGCTTCACTTCTCTCGAAGACCATCACTTTACTCTTCCCTACATTCACCTTTAGATTCCGTTTCTTACACATTCTTCCAAACAAAACTCGTCTACCAAGCCTTGCAGCTCCCCTTCGTCTTCACTCAACAACACAGTATCATCTGCAAACAAGAGTACAGGGAGTTTCCAAACACTGCCCTCTCTCACTAGGGCCGCTCCAACATTCACTGCCCGACCTTGTATCTCTTTTATAACCCCATCCATGTACAGATTGAACAACCATGGCGACATGACACATCCTTGTTTCAATCCAACCTTCAAATGGAAAGATTCACTCAGTTTGCCATCCACACGCACTGCAGCCTTAGCACCCTCATACATACTCTTCACTGCCTTCAACAACTTCCCATCCACTCCATATATTCTTAATACCTTTCACAATCCTTGTATATCCACCATGTCATATGCTTTCTCCAGATCCATGAAAGCTGCATACAACTTCATGCCCTTCTCTAGAAACTTTTCCACTAAGGATCTAAGAATGAATATCTGGTCTACACAACCTCCTCCCTTCCTAAAAACCTCCCTGTTCTTCTCCAACTAATTCCTCTGTTATTTCCCTAACTCTGTCAATAAGTATCCTACCACATACTATTCCTATTACACTGAGAAGGCAAATGCCCCTATGATTACCACACACTGCTTTTCCCCCTTTTCCTTCGTACAGAGGAATAATTATACCTGACTTCCAATCCTCTGGGACTCTACCCTCCTCCCAAGCCAATCTGCACACCTTCCACATCCATTCTATTACTATCTCTCCCCCATGCTTCAGAATTTCACCACACACTCCATCAATTCCTGGGGCTTTCCCTATTTCAACTTTCTTCATTGCTTCCACCACCTCTGTAGGAAACTAGGCAAATCACACTCACCAGCCTCACAACATGAACTGCCAAGGTTCCCGGTTGCATACCACAGGAACCTTCCGATGATGTCATCACTCGTGATTTAGCAGGTGTGTGCGTGCGCACACACACTAAAAACAACATGCACTAACACTCTCATCCTCTCTTCTTAATTTGACAGAAGATTCCAAGGATGAAGCTGGATGGTCTATTTGCGTCTGATACACACTATGTATCCAATACATAGACTTTTGTGTGAGTACCATCAACACCCGATGCACACTATGTATCCAATACATACACTTTTGTTTAATTACTATCAAGACCCAGTCTGTGGCCACATACAGATATGTGATGTCTCTTGAAGTATTATAAACTTTCTAGTCTCGGCTGACTGCTGAACGCAGCCGCTCGGTCGAGGCACCTTTCTTGGTGAGACAATCAGCCAGTTGTTGTGATGTATCCTCCCAGGATACCTCATCAATCTCCCCCCACTCCAACATGTCCCGCAACACAGCAATATCAGTGCGCAATCTCCTGTCTTCTACGCTCCTACAAAAGTAAAGGGCGTCCACCAGACTCTTGTTGTCGATGAAACACTTTATTTTGATCTTTCCACATCCAGAAACCTCACGCAATATGTTGGAGAGATATACAGCAGTTTCAGCACATTCAAGCAGCGCCAACGCCTCAGCAGATAAGGTAGATTTGACGACCCTCCTGATCTTTCTTGTCTGCCAGAATATAGGACATCTTGCCTCACTAGCATCTCGTAGGAAGATCACAAAACTTCCCTGAGATCCATTGCCTACAAGGTTGGCAAATAAGGCATCCAAAAAGCACTCTATATGAAAGTCCACGATCGGCCCCATTCTTGGAATGTATAGCTTCATGTTGTCAGTCTTCACCCTTAAGATCACCTTATTGAGCCTAAGCAAATCCGCTACGGTAGCTCGGTTGCTATTCACACTCAACTCACACACATCAAAGGCAATATCTGGCTGAGTGTGTGTGGCAATCCAATTGAGTTGCCCAATTAATACTCGGTACTCCATTTTCTCAGACTCGGACAGCTCCCCTGATTTTACTGCTGCACGATGTTTACTCAGCGTGACTGGTTTCAAAGATGAAGCATACTGGAATTGGTCGAGCGTTATGCTGCCATCGATGTTGGAGATGACATTGAGGCCAACGTATTTGAAGGCTTTTGATTCTGAACTGCCGATGAGGAATATTTGACCCAAACGATTTATCACTTGCTGTTCGAACTCATGTGTACCAGCCCAAAGGAAGACGTCGACGTAGATGCATACAATGCCTTCGAGTTTGCCACCATTGCTCCAAGAGAACAGCGCTCAATCCGGTGATAACACTTTAGCTCCGAGACTCAACAACTGATCTTTTACGCGCAGATACCAATGCCTAGCAGCATCACAAAGGCCGTAAACAGTTTTCTTTAGTCTCCATAACTTATCATTTGCATATTCAGGCGGAGGACATAAATGAACAACTCTCTCAATGTCGTTACCTTGCAAGTAGGCAGCTTTCACGTCCATAGTGTGGCAATCCCACTGGTTGGTGGAGGCCAAAGAAAGTGCCAAACACACTGCTTCCTTTGAACAAGTAGGCGAGTCTTTTCGGAGATCCACTGTGTCTTCCTCAAATCCTCTGGCGACTAAGCGGGCCTTAACAATAGGCTTTCCATTTTTCAGTTTTTCTGTCACAACCCATTGAACCGTTATGGCACCTTGCCCAACATCATCTACTTCCTCATGCACATCATTATTCTGCCAAATTGTAATTTCATTTTCCTTAGCACATAATACGGCCTCAGAGTTGAAAAGAACAAGCATTTCTGCGTCATCATCAACCACTTCCCATTCGCTAAGATCCTTCTCCAAATCTATCCAATCAATGCTGCCGTCAGAGTCCCTCTTCAATTATAGCAGTGTTTGTACTTTCCAATGGCTTTACCTGCCCGACTCATAATCCTTCCAGACATCAACTCTCCACTTTCTGAATGTATTCCCTTTATACGTTGACCAACAGAAACTTTGGGAAGCTGATTAATCGGAACAGAAACTGTGGGAGGCTCATCAATTGGGACCACACCATCTTCCGACTCGTCATCTGGTGGATAGTCATTCAACACTTGCGGAGGATCGTCATTAGGCTTTTCCCGGACAACATTGTTCTTCTCATCACTACTGACACCACTTTCAACTGTAGTATCTTGGTCTGGCGCACGCGCTAAACGAAATACATGCACTCGCACGTATACACCGCTGTGTCTCACCAGAATTTGTTTCCCATCTCTGCCTATTACAATTCCGGGACCGTGCCACTCATGACTGTCATTTCTTTTGTAGAAGACTTCATCTCCATTTCGGATGTCGTTTAGGTCACTCGAACGTACGTTGTGCCGCAGAGCCCTAGCCAAGCGTTCATCTGATTCGGTCTTTATAAACTCTTGTCTAGCTAAATGAAGAGCGTTCAAGTTGTCTCTCACAATTTTCGATGGTGATGAAGGTTCCAAGGCTGGAGGATCATTTGCGTACACATTAGGCAGACAAGGGTTTTGACCAAAAACAAGTTGGTTAGGAGAAAAGCCTGAGTAGTTGGTGAGAGCATTTCTTGCCGATACTGCCCATGCCAAGGCCACATCCAATTCACACTGGCTATCAGCCATTATCTTCCTAACAATGTCACCAATGACTGCATTTTGACGCTTACAGACTCCGTTGCTCCAAGGACTCTCTGCAGACATTGTCATAATTTTGATATTGAAGGCCTCTCCTAGTGCTCGCATTTCCGCATTGTTGAATTCACAGCCATTGCCTGTAAGAACTTTTCTAGGTGAGCCAAACACAACAATCCAGCTCCGAAATATTCCTTTGATAATGGTGGGCGCACACTTATCCGCGATTATTATCGCATTATAATACCTGGTCGCCAAATCAACAAGGACTAAGAAATAATGCCTTCCCCAAGCTTTTAAATCCATGGCTATGGCTTCGTTAAACTTAGACGCCATGGGCAAACTGACAACGGGTCAGGGCTTGGCTTTCTTAAATCTGCAACAGACTGTACAAGCATCAGATACAGCCTTGATAGCCCATTCCAGTTTTGAACTTTTAATTCCTGCATCTGTGATCAGTTTAATTAGTTTTGCTGATGTTGGGTGTCCAAATTGCCTGTGAAGCTTCAAAGCGGTTTTTTCTACATCACCCCCACGAGATGCCAACATGATTGTTTCACAAAATTCACGATCTAGTCATAAGGAAATTGGAAGTAAGTAATTGCCTGAAGATGAGGACTTTAAATCAATGATAGTTCCACAGATTTTGACCTGGTCAGTTCCAAGGTTAATCAACATTTTTGCTTTTTTCATGGAACGTCTACTCAACAGCAAGGGAATATTGCAGTCCAAAACATCAGTCACGATGGTAGCACGCATGTTTCCAATGTAGCAGGGCAGAGTAACACGTCTGAGGGAAGAAACTGTGACACCATCAGCAAAAGTAAACGTTGAGGATGCCACTTCTTCTCTTATAGCATCACATTCGTAATCAGTGAGCTCACTTAGATAGAAATTGATCCATTCAACTCCACATACAGTTGTAGAACACCCTGTGTCTAGAAGAGCACATTCCTTAGATTCTTCTACTAGAGTCTGTGACTTACCTCTACTAGCGGCATCATCCGCATAGCCCATAAATAACGACAGATGCACTGTTTCAGAATTCTCTTCTCGACTGCCGTCGTTTTTGTATGCATCCGGACAGTCACGTGCCCAGTGAAATCTACAATCACATACGAAACACCTCGATACCTTTCCGTCAGACCCAAGTGGGTTCTGCCTCCTGCTGGTGGACGAGTATTGGGGAATTCTAGCAGATACGGTTGAACATCGGCCACTACCCCGATGTCGATCATGTATTGCACCACCCCGCAACATTCTCCGTCCTCGTCGAGTACCTCTAGCATAAAACGTTTCCTCACCCTCAACTTCGTCACTCCAAAATACTGGTTCGCCTTTCACCTCCCGGGCCAATTTCACCAGCAAAAATACGATTCAGGGCAGATTTCATATTTTCGTATATCACCTCAGTTATCGCGGACATCACTAGTTGTCGCTCACTCTCTGAAAGTTTGCATGCAGCTAAGAGCATAAAAGCCATCACAGAATTTGGCAGTTCCATGTCCTGCTTTGTAAATTTGAAATAAACATGCTTAAATTCTGTCACGAACTCACGAATGTTCATATCACTGGCTCTTCTGAAGTTGTACAGCTCATAAAAAGATGCAAACTGTCGACGTCCTTTGTCCACGAGAAATAAACCGTTTAATTTTTTCAGCAGGGTCTGAACACAATCCTTCTGCTTCAGAACATCCGCATCAATCTCCGAAGATGCCACCCTCGCTCTTCCAGACAATGACAGGTGAATAGCTAAGGCTTGTTTTTCTTTTGCTAGGTCCGTTAGTTTGCACCAAATGCCAATGTCTTTTTTCCAGCTCTCACATGCAGAATCATTTTCAAGTTTTGGAGGCCACTTGGTCGAACACGACGCCATTTTTTCAACTACGCTCTGCTACCAGTGTAGGAAACTAGGCAAACCACACTCACCGGCCTCACAACGTGAACTGCCAAGGTTCCCGGTTGCATACCACAGGAACCTTCCAATGATGTCATCACTCGTGACTTAGCAGGTGTGTGCGTGTGCACACACACTAACAACAATATGCACTAACAATCTCCATCCTAATGATTTCTTCCTCTCTTCTCACAACCCTCCTTCTCCCCGCCATTCCCCACCACTTATACTTGTATTACTTTCATTCCCTATGTTCAACAGTTCATTAAAGTGTTCTCTCCATCTGTTTACTTTTTCTCCCTTCTCCACTAGTAATCTACCATTTTTATCTTTTACACCTCCACTGACTTTGTTGGCACCCTGTCTAGCTCTTTTTATCTCCACCCAGAACATTTTCTTACATTCCCTCCACTTTGCACTCAAATTCTAGACCTTTATAATTCGGGAGTGGAAAAACATGTGCCATGAGTAAGTTGAATTTGAGTCCAACTTACTCATGGCACATATTTTTCCACTCCCTAATTATAATGGTCTAGAAAGATATCCCACTTCCTCTGTATCTCTCTTGTTCCTCTGAATTATTTCCAATCTGCATTTTCGAAAAATGCCCTCAATCCTGTAAAGTTTGCTTTCCCAAAGTTATATCTTCCCTGCCTATAAAGCTCATCTCTTGGCACCAGATTCCCTTTTATCATCTGGAACTCAATGACCACATATTCACTTTTCTTATAGGACACAGATATTTCAAAGATTCAATTATGTCAGGTTCTTTGGTTAGCAGTAAATCTAGTCTTGATGGTATGTCATCACTTCTGAATCTTGACCCACTATCTTTGGTTAGCAGTAAATCTAGTCTTGATGGTATGTCATCACTTCTGAATCTTGACCCACTATGTCATTACATTATTCATTGCTATATTTAACAATATAGTGCCCCACGAATCTTCACTGCCTCCTGGGTCCCATTCCTCCTTGTTCACCTCTTTACAATTAAAAACACCCATCAGAATTATGTATACTCTCAATAGGCCTGGCTGTGTATTTCTTTATATCGAGGGATTGGTAAAGCTGAGAAAACTCTTTCGAATAGGTAACTTTTAAGTTGAAAACTTGTATAAACAGGAGTAGTCTCCTGCATTGTGTTATTCAGTTGTATTTTCAAATATCAGGGGTTCAGATAACAGGGGTTTCCTGTATCTATAATACTTAAGTACAGTAAGACCTCACTATAACGGACTAATTGGGGCTCAGGGCAGTCCGAAATACTGTATGCGATTTTCCGATAAAAGCGACATCCGGACTTACCCCTGCTAATTCGGACTTTTTCCGATAAATCAGACATTAGTCCGGATTGCATCGGTAGTTTTCATCACCATTGCAGTATTGTACTGTGTTATACCTTCACTACATTAATCAAATGGTATAATAATACTGTACTGTGCACTGAAAAACATGTCTTTTACTTGTCTTATTGTGGTGAACATAGCTGAAGTTGTCAGGCAGTCCGGACTGGTTTCTGGCTACATCGGACTTTTTTCCGATATATAGGAGTTTAGTCCAGTAGCTCCTCGAGTCCGATAAAAGTGAATTCCGGTCTACTGAAGTCCGTTATATCGAGGTTTTACTGTAATGTTGTTTCTTCGTTTCGTTTAGTTTTATTTAGTTTTGAAGGCTCCAACATGCTTGCATGCGTCGGCCTTGGTCACATAATGGTGGCTCTCCATGCTGCTCAATCTTTGGCAGCCTCCCTGTTCAGTCCCTTAACCCTTAAGTCACACTTAATGACCTCGTCCCATGTCTTTCTTGGTCTACCCCTCCCCCAATATTAACACTTCTCACCCTCTGTACCCAATTATCATCCCCCAGCCTCTCCACATGTCCAAACCACCTCAGCCTACTCTCCTCATCACAACACCAATACACTCCAGTCCCATCCTACCTCTAAACTCTTCCATTGTAAACCCAGCCCCCCCAGGCCTTGCACGCAGGGACGCACTGCACGTCCACCTAATCATTGTCATTTCTGTACATTTAAACCTGTGAATATTGTCTTCCTTTACTGCAAAGGTCTCACTACCATACAGCGTCACACTCCAAACACATGCTGCATACAAAGACCCCTTAGCACGTAAGGAGAGTCCTCTCAATGTCAGGAGAGGCAACAGCTCCCTGAACTTCTTCCAACCACTTCTCACCCAAGCAACCGAGCTAACTCCAGCCCCACCTCCGGCACATAATATGTCTCCCAAATAACAAAATTCCTCCACACACTCAAGAGACTTACCTGCAAGATCAACCCTCTCACACCTAACAATCTCCACCTGCCCTCCCCGACATGCCGTACACATGAAATCAGCATTATCTCGCAGTCTGCCTCTAATACCACTACATCTCTTGTGCACCCACTTATCACAAACACTACACAAGATGGAATTACTTCCCACACCCTTGTGGCAAACTGCACATGGCCACTCTCCCTCTCCTCTGATTGTACCGCCACCAACCCTAGATATCATCACTTTTGTTTTATCTGCATTTACCCTTAAGCCCTTGTACCCCATACCATCTCTCCACTTCTTAAATCTTTCCTCCGCCTCCTTTTCATTCTCTGCAATCAACACCAAATCATCAGCATACAACATCTCCCATGGAAGTCCATCTCTGAAGTCAAGTGAGAGGGCTTCAAGCACCATGATAACAACAAGGGACTCAAAACTGACCCCTGATGAACACCAACATTCACGGAAAACTCATCAATCAAAACTCCATTCACTCTTACCTGGGTGCGAGCACCCACGTACATGGCCATAACCACCCTAACCAGCCACTCTTCCAACCCTAGCTTTCTCATTGCCCACTTCACCACCTCTCTAGGGACTCTGTCAAAGGCCTTTTCCGAATCAACAAAAACAAAATCCAATTCCTTTTTCTTTCCAATATATTTTTCCTGAAGCTGTCGAACAATGAATATGGCATCAGTGGTCCCTCTGCCTGGCATAAACCCAAATTGCATCTCATTGATATTTACTCTTTCTCTAATCATACCTTCTAGAACTCTCTCCATTACTTTCATTATCTGATCTAAGAGCTCTATACCTCTGTAATTTCCCCTTTCCAGGGCATCACCCTTCCCTTTGTA
>JAGKTI010004409.1:17747-50797 GCA_018397915.1 Birgus latro
ATATACTGTATATATATATATAATATATATATATATATATAAGATCAGTTTTGAATTTCACTTACATCCCCAGTGAAATGCTACAATTACATGGTGAACCAGCACTGGCACCCCTCTTATTTACTCTATTGTTGATCTGCATTATGAACATACAAAAATGGCAATGATTAGATGGATGTGAAGTGCATCCTAATTACAGTATTATTATTATAGAGAAAGTATGAGAAACATCAGAATTCCTATGAGTGATGACCAGGGTGGCTTTAGGAGTGGCAGAGGATGTGTGGATCAAATATTTGCAGAGAGAAAGATAGCAGAGAAGGCTTGTGAGATGGACCCAAAGGTGTTTATGGCATTCATGGATCTGGAAAAAGCATATGACAAAGTAGACAGAGAAGGATTGTGGAAAGTTTTGTGCATGTACGGCGTAGATGGTAAGTTGCTAGGTGCCGTCAAGAGATCTTATGATGGTAGTGATGCATGTGTAAGGGTTAATAGGCATCTAAGTGAATGGTTCACAATCGGTGTGGGCGCTTGATAAGGTTGTGTGATGTCCTTATGGTTGTTCAATATATATATGGATGGGGTGATGAGAGAAGTAAAAACACGAGTAATGGAGAGAGGGATGGCGCTGGTAATGAATGGTGATGGATGGAATATCTCAAATTTGTTGTATGTTGATGATGTGGTATTGCTTGCAAATACCACACAAGAACTTGGTAGACTAGTGCAGAGTTTTGCTGATGTCTGTGAGCATCGTGCCCCAAGAGTAAATGTAGAAAAGAGTAAAGTGATGGTTGTTGAGAGAGAAAGTGACTCCCAGTGCGATATCACAAAGAATGGAGAGCGACTGGAATTGGTGAGAGAGTTCAGATACCTGGGTACAGTGATAGAAGAGAGAGGAAAATGTGCAAAAGAAGTGGAAAGTAGAGTGACACAAGGAAGAAAAGTAGCTGGTGCAATGAAGGCCTTGATAAGAAACAGGGGCTTGAGTGTTGCAGCTGCATGAGGCTTACAAGAAGGAGTGTTAGTGCCAACTTTAATATATGTATGAGAGACTATGGTGTGGCATAAAAATGAAAAGTCAAGAGTAACAGGAGTGGAGATGGGACTGCTGAGGGATGTATGTGGAGTACAGAGGGTGGATAGGATACAAAATAATGTGATTCATGAAAGATGTGGAGTGAGGAAGTCGGTGGAGACCAGAATCGAAGAGAGTATACTGAGATGGTATGGTCATGTGGTGAGAATGGATAACAATAGAGTGGTGAAAAAGGTATATCAGAGCGAATCTGAATGAGGGAGGAGGTGAGGCAGGCCAAGGAGAAGGTGGAGAGATATGTGGATGAGTGTATGAGGAAGAGAGGTTTGGAAGTCGGTGAGGCTAGGGAACTGAAAAGAGATTGGGCTGGCTGGATGAATGTTGTGAGAAGAAGTGCATGATCAGGGATTTGGCACCCCATTTTAATGTGGCAGCGTCCGGATTGACTCTATCGGATACGTTTATGTGATGCTATGGAACGTGGCGAAAGTTTTTGGTGTATCCGATAAAGCCAGGATTCTGGGGGCTTGAATGATGAGTGAATGGAAGCATGGCCCATTGGACTGGGCAAATTTGGGCTGTCTGGACATTGCTACTCCTCACCCTGCCCTAGGGTGGGAAAGGAGGTCTGGATGATGATGATGATGATGAAGTGGAGCGTCCTTGAATGCGAAAGGTCTGGGGGACTAGGATTACAAGTGAAGAATTGAAAGGAACAATGGGACTGGAGTATAATGATGCTATGATGAAGGGTAGATTGACATGGTCTGGGTATGTTGCAGGGATGGAGGATGACAACTAGGTGTGGAAGGAGAAGTGTGATTGTCAGGGGAAGGGTTGCGAGGGGTAGAACAAAGAAGACCTGGGAGGAGGTCATAGTTATGACCTTAGGGATAAGGGACTGAATAGGGAGGCTGCCAGTGACTGAGCAACATGAAGAGAAGCCATTAGGTGACCAAAGCTGATGCATGCAAGCAAGATGGAGTCTTTATACATGATACAGCATGAATGAGGCATACTAAAAACCACTATGCATAATAACCTTTAAAAAATATTGATATGGATAATAACAAATTGTGTGTTTAACCCCTAATATTTCCAGCACACTGTAATAACCTATAACTGTTTATTATGTATATCATGGTGATAAATGAGCAAGCATTATGACGACTGCTTCCAAATTTCACAATACAGTTACATCTTCATCATCATCCAGGCCTACTTTCCCATCCTAGGGCAGGATGAAGAGCAGCAACATCCAGACAGCCAAAGTCAGCCCACTTTAATGGGCCATGTTTCCATTCTCTCATCATTTAAGCCCCTGAAATCCTGGCTCCATCAAAGAGGCCAAAAAAATTTCACCATGTTCTGTAGCTTCACATATACCTATCTGATAGAGCCAATCTGAACGCTGTCACGTGAAAAGGGATGCCAAATCCCTGGTCAGCCGTTTCTCCGCACAAAATCCATCCATCCAGCTCAATCTCTTGTCCATCCCTTACGCGCTTCTCTACACAAAATCCATCCATCCAGCTCGGTCTCTTGTCCGTCCCTTAGCCTCACCAACTTTCATACCTCTCTTCCTCACACACTCATCCACCATATCCCTCCACCTTCTTCTTGGCCTACCTCACCTCCTCCCTCCTTCAAATTCACCCACATATACCTTTTTCACCACTCTATTGTCATCCATTCTCTCCACATGACCAAACCATCTCAGTACATTCTCTTCGATTCTGGTGTCCACAAACTTTCTCACTGTATCTTTCACTTAACACATTATTCTGTATTCTATCCACTCTCTGTACTCCACATACAATCCTCAGCAGTCCCACCTCCACTGATCCTACTCTTGACTTTCCATTTTCATGCCACACCATAATCTCATCTGTATGTTAAAGTTGGCACAAACACTCCTTCATATAAGCCTCATGCAGCTGCAACACTCAAGCCTCTTTTCTTATCAAGGCCTTTCCTTCCCTGTGTCAATCTACTTTCCACTTCTTTTGCACAGTTTCCTCTCTTTTCTGTTAATGTACCCAAGTATTTGACCTCTCTCACCAATTCCAGTCTCTCTCCATTCACTGTAACATCACATTGGGAGTCACCTTCTCTCGATTACCATCACTTAACTCTTCTCTACATCTACTGTTACCAAAATAAAAATATCAATTTCCAAATGGAATTCATGTTCACCCCCCAGAACTACTGAATACTGTATTTTCTTTTTCCCCCTAGTGACGCAATTGTAAGAACAGGCAGATGGTGGATCTTTAAAGTGACTGGTTCAATATCAGTGCTGAAGTCAGATGAGTGTGTAAAGTCCCCCATGGCTCCTTAGGGGTGAGGATAAGGAGTAATGGTGAAGGGGGGAACATCTCATATCTGGTGTAAGCAGATGATGATGTATTGCTTGCAAACAATGGACAGGATATTTGGAGACGGTTTCAGATTTGTTAATGTGTATGAGTGCCATAGTTTAAATGTCAGTGTTGATAAGGGTAAAGTGATGACTGCTGAGAGAGGGGATTCTTACTGAGATGTGCTCATGAACTGAGAGAGACCTGAACTGTGATGGAGTTTAAATATCTCAGTGCAGTAATACATAGAGGTACTGTGCAAAGGAAATGGAAAGCAGGATCACACAGGGAATGATGGTGGCTTGTGCCCAACATGAAACAAGAGGTCTTATTACACACGCCACAAAAGGAATACTAGTAGGGGTGCTAGTTTTGGCAGAGGTGAATGTCTTATGTATCGTATTGCTTGTATCATTTATAGAGGATCAAACATGTATGCATGCATTGGCCATGGTCAGCTAATGACAGCTCTCCACACTGCTTAATTTCTGGCAGCCCTCCTATTCAGTCTCTTATTCCTGAGGTTCCTTATTCCTGTCTGACATAACTGCAGAATGAAAGAATAAATGCAAAAAGAATGTGACCAATGTGTGTACTGAACATATGATGGAACACAATTTTCTTCATGAGAGATGTAGTGGAAAGAATTCAGTTAATAATACGTTAAATAAGCTACGTCAGATAGTACAGAAATACGGTGAGAATAAATGTATATTCAGTGGTAAAAGGGGTATATGTTAGTGCTTCTGAAGGCTTGACAAGGCATGTTAGGCCAACAACAACATGGATGGATATAGTAAATAAGTATAAAATTGTATGGTATAGAAGCTGAAACTATGGATCTGGTAAAGGATCAAGTGGGCTGAATGGATTATGTATGGAAAGGCATGTGATAAGGGCTCGATATCCCAATTTTAACTTGATGGTCAATCAAATGACAGACTGGAAAGTGAATATGAACATTTCTTATTATAAAAGTGTGCATATGGTTAGGTTTGTGAAGTAATGACTAAATTTCAAGGGTTAGAATGATAGGTGAAAGATTTTGTAGCCCTTTTTACTAGGCTTCTTGTTGATAGTTCTCCCACATTTTTTTTTATATTTACCTCATTCTATCTTTAAATGGGAAAATCTATCTATTGCCAGACACCATAATCCCGTGAGGGGTGGCCATTTGACTTTGAGTTATTTATTTTACGGGAAGGGGCACTAACCCTCCACCAACCCACTTGTTGACACGTAGGAAGCACGTATGGTTTGGTTATATGGTTACCACCCAGCGTTGTAAATGGTTTCTTGGCTTACAGGAAACCATTTAGCTTGTCACTCAATGTAAAGCCACCTGTAAAGGAAAGAAAAGCAGTAGAAGTGACAGGAAAGATGGGAGAAATAGGAAGAGAGGAGGGCAGGCACAGAAAAAGAATGATAAAAGCTAAGGAAGAAGTAGGCAGCACTACATCGAGTGAGTGGATGATGGTCGCCATCACCTACCACTAATATATGGGAAAAGGTTCAGAATAATAATGATGATGGTGATGAAGATAAAGACAATTTCCTTATACTTCAAAAAGACATCCCTAGTAGACAAAGCACAATATACATGAGATGATGGCAGCGCAATATGCTCTACTGCCCTGTTCCCCAAAACAAGTCTAGTAGTTGCTATCTTTGTTGTAATCATGGCAGTTCACTGACAATCAGCGATATCAGTCAGTTACGCTTAGAAAGGTACCCACTACAGAAAACTCACCAAACAGGTGTAGAGAACTGACTTACTGTACTTTCTGATGTCAGCAACTAAATACGCTGACATTAAAAATTAGTTGTCTCAAGGATTCTGCTGGTCAATACTCCAGCCTCTTAACTATGCCTCTACAGTACTATAATGTAAAATTATGGCTCCTGGTGTTTTTTAATAAAAATATAATTTTGGTGCAAAAGCATACCTACATGTCTAATATCTAAGTTAAATATCATACAAGTTAAACCTGATAACTAATGTACTGAAGCACTGTCAATTAGGTATAGCTCAGAATTACAATGAAATTGTTTGCTCTGTATCAAGTTATGCAATATATGCCCTGATCTGTATCTAAAGTGCAAAGAACAAATGCAGTGACTGAAGTAAATCTTTAAGAAAAGTGAAGAAGCTTCTTATAACTCACTATTTACAGAAATAATTGTGACATAGTATTACATGGAAACAAGAACATCAAGGCCAAAACTGAGAAATTCTGCAACTTATCAACACATAAAAGTAACCTTCACTTCAAAGTATGAAACCTCAAAGAAACATGGCACTCATAAAAAAAAGAAGAAAAAGAATATATGCTTAACAAGCTTAACAAAACACTGCGCAAGTGAGGGCACCCAAAGCTTCATTATTAATAGTTATTATTATTATATATACAGCTGTTTAGAAGTATTATAAAAAATTTCCTATCTTCAGAGCACCTTGGCTAGATCTTTATGACAGAGGTTTTTGTAATCAAAATACAAGATCAGTCATAAACATCCTAATGAAGAAGCACTGTACTCAAGATGTAAAGCATGTTAATAACTTTTAGCTGTAACAAAAATTTTCAATAACTCGTGATGCACTGATAGTGTAACACCAAAATTTTTGGCTAAATATAAATGGTCATTATGTAAGAACTCCATTTTGTGAGATAGGAGAAAAGCAATCATTATGGACTCACAAAACTGCAGAATGAAGTGGAATGCCATTGTAAGAATACAATATTCATTAACAGGAAATTTCAACTGAAACCATGTTTTTCCAATTATGGAACACAGAAAACTTTTCTGAAAACACACACACACACACACACATACATAGAACTTATGTTGGGCAATATCTGAGAACAATTCTAGTGTAATGAATTACAGAGATTTCATCTGGGACTGTGTAAAATTTTTTCTCTTTGAGTTTGGGAATGTCCAGAAATGTAGTTTAGCTTATTACAGAATAGCAAGCAGTATAATACTTTAACCCCTGAAGAATAGAACAGAACCTCCTTCATTCAGCATTCAACATTCCAGAATTTCACCTTAACCCCTGAAGAACTACAGTAGAATCTAATTAATTCAGTATTCAATATTCTGCAATTTCCTCTATGTCAGCTGTAATATTCTTAAATGAAATACTGAAAATATTTTGTTTTTGGCATCATCTTCGATTTGCTAAAATACTGATATGATGCTGAAGTCTGTACTCAGTGACAAGTCTGTTTCCTGTAACCCAGGAAGCCATTTACAATGCTGAATGGTAACCATATAATAAAAAAACTGAGGTGATGTGGCACCTACTATGGTGCCCCCATTAACTGGGTGAAGAGATGCAAAGTGACATCCATTCAGGAACCAAATCTCCACACACTTCCCCACGCATCACTGTGGTGAGGCGCTGTCGGTTCCTGCACAGGACAGCTCAGCAGGGGCAGTTGCTTGCCTTTAGTTGGTGGGTCTGCTTAGCCAGACAGACTGGGATTACCCAACAACACCAATTGGCAGCCAAAGAAATAAAATTAAAGAATGAAGTGCAGTGCTGAATGGTTGGAGGAAAAAAGGATTACCTTTAAGAAGAGTTCAATTAAGAAAATATTATACAGTGAAATGACAGACAAGAAAACAAGAGGTTATATTTACCTAGTTGTGATACACAGGAAATGAGCTACACTCGTGGGGTTCCAGCTCCATGTCTCAATCACTCAGGCTTAGCCTTAAACTCATTTATGTTTTTGGACTGGAAGATCTCTTTGTCCAGGCTATTCCAAAGGTCAATGCATCTATATGGAAAACTGTATTTCTTGATATCCTTCAGGAAACTTGTCATTTTCAATTTCTTTACATGTCCTCTCATTGTTCCCCCATCCCATACAAACAGATCTTCTCTGTCAATTTTGTCCACTCCCATCATGGCCCTGAATACTGCAATCATGTCGCTGCCTCTCTTTCTTCTAAGGAAGGCAGCCACAGTTTTTCTAGTCTTTCCTTGTACGACAGATTTGCCAGGCTAGGGACTATCTTGGTTGCTGCTCTTTGTTTTCTCTCGATCTTGTTTATATCTTTTTATGTGGGGACCACACCACTGCCACATATTCCAACCCGGGGAGGATCATAGCTACTACAAATTTTTTTCATCATCCCCTCATCTATGTACTGAAATGCCACTCTTATGTTTGTCAAGAGCTTATATGTCTGACAATCCTGTTAATGTGCTTTTTGGGTGAAAAATTATCCTGGACCAACACTTCCAGGTCCTTCTCTTCTCTCGTTTTTGTGTTTGGTTCCTTTCCCATCAAGTAATTCAGTGATGGCCTCTTTGAACTTTTACCCAATCCTAATATTTTCTTTCTTTTTGCACTGAATTTCATTTCCTTTACCAGGCTCCACTCGTAAATCCTGTCCAGATTTTCCTGCAGTATTTTGCAATCCTTCTCAACTTCTGTTCCCCTCATGATCTTTGCATTGTCTGCAAATAGACTTCCATAACTATTCATTCCATCCACAATATCATTTATGAAAATCAGGAACATTACAGGAGCCACTTGTTGCTTCCCTCCATCCTGACATCTTGTCCTTCATTACTGTCCTTATCTGTTGGTTTCTCATGAAGTCTCTCATCCACTCTAAAAGGTTTCCCTTCAGTCTTCCTATGTGCTCCAATTTCCACATTAGTCAGTTATGGGGAACACTGTCAAAGGTTTTCTCCAGATCTAAGTACACACAATCCACCCAACTATCTCCCTCCAGTAGCACGTCAATTGCCCTGGAGTAGATCTTCAACAAATTAGATATACGTAACCTTCTATTTCTGAATCCAAACGGACTTTCTGCCAAACTGTCCATCTCCTCCAGATATTTTATCCATCTGTCTTTCGAGATTCTCTCGCACAATTTTGCAACAATGCTGGTCAGGGACACCGGTATATAATTCCGGAGCTCTTCCTTTATCCCTTCTTTGTAAACTGGTACCACATTTCCACATTGGCCCTCTTCCATTCCTGAGGCACTTTCCCTTCTTCAAGAAAACACACAATTAAACCGTGATTCTTATCCACCAGTTGTTCTCTAAATTTCTTTAGTATCCAATCAGGAATCCCATCAGGCCCTGGGGCTTTCCTTACATCTTGAGTTTCCAGTAATTTATACACTTCTTTCACTTCCACTTTTATATCTTTTAACACAACATTTCCAGTCACTCCCTCCCTCTCCACAAAATCACTTTCCTTTGTGGAAACTTTTGTTCATTATTTCAGCTTGCATTACCACATCTTTATAAACCTTTCTTTCTACTTTCAACTTACTGATCCCATCCTTGTGTTTCAATTTCCCACTGACAAACCTAAAAAACAGTTTAGGTTTCCTTCTTGCATTTGTCAGTTATAGCTCCTTCAAAGTTTCTTTCTTCCTCTCTACATAGTATTGTATATTCATTTCTAGATCTTTTATATTTCTCTTTTGTTCTACTGTTACTTCTCTTTCTCCATCTGTTCCATGACATTAGGCTGACATGAGTCACGAGGAAATTGATAAAGTGCAAAGACAATGATAATGCCTTCAAGTACAAGCAAGCAGAACAAAGTATTTGTACAAGGATCATCTGACATTATATCATTGTATTTTGCTTTGAAATAAAAAAAAAAAATTACAAGTGACAAGCCAAATGGTTTCCTGTACACCAAGAATCCATTTACAATGTTGGGTGGTAACCATATAACCAAATAATAATGCCCTGTGGTTTAGTTGGTAATTAACCTTTTGAGATTCCAACATGATTTTGCATCATCATAAATCCAATTGTTGAGCTTCTGATGACTCGAATTCGAGTCATACGAAACAATATATATATATATTTTTTTGCATGTTTCCACCTCCAATCTGGCCTTGTTCTGCGTACACTATCCTGTTTATCCTTTTCCAACTATTTGTTTTTACAGTGACGAGTACATCAGATAGATATGCATAATAAATAGGTTTTTACCATGAATAATATTAGTAATACTATGTATCTATCTACTGACAGATGCCATAATCCCCTAAGGGGTGGCCATTTGACAGAGTTATTTGTTTTACAGGAAGGGGCACTAACTCTCCACCAACCCACTTGTTGGCACGTAGGAAGCACGTATGGTTTGGTTATATGGTTACCACCCAGAGCTGTAAATGGTTTCTTGACTTACAGGAAATCATTCAGCTTTTCACCCAATGTAAAGCCACCTGTAAAGGAAAGAAAAGCAATAAGAAGTGACAGGAAAGATGGGAGAAATAGGAAGAGAGGAGGACAGGCACAGAAAAAGAATGATAAAGGCTTAAGGAAGGAGTAGGCAGCAGTACATCAAGTGAGTGGATGATGGTCACCATCACCTACCACTATATTAGTAATACCAGCATGAATATTTGCCAGGATAACAACTAGTGCTTTCACTTTTCTCTGTGAAAACTACAGAGAAAACTAACATAAATTGTCATAACCTATATATCAAGAGAAAGGGAATTTACCATAGACTGACATGGTGCTATCAGATTTCATGTAACTGTAGTACTTTTTTTTTTTACAAATATTTTTCTACAGATTTTTACTTTTTGGTTACCTTCTACTCGTCCTATTAGCCTTTTTGCTATTGTATTTACCTTTTTCAACCATACTACGATAAAGAGCAACTATTCAGCTTTAAAACTGTACCACATTCATTAGTCTACCATAAAAAGGAAGTGTACAGTGGCCGAGTGCAAATATCGCTGCGCGACGGTGTGCTCTATGTGTGCCCAGCTGAATCTGGCACAGACACAATTGGCAGAGGACCGAAAACCTCAAAGGGTTAAAGTGCTCCCATCGGATTGAGCCTGTGTAGGTTTACGTCCAAGGGGTGACTGAGGTTTATTGCTCACACAATACCACTCAGGGATGAGTATGTCAGGACCAATTTGCCTAGCCCCGGGCTCTTACGCTTCTCATGGGGCAACATAGGACTGGATGATGGATGGATGGATATAGGTGTGTAGGTAATTTTGGCATGCCCCACATATCAGGTAGCTAAAATATAAGGATCTGCATAAGGGTGAATATGCATATCGGATAATTCAGCACACACATTATTTCCACAAAGCTAGGAGGTCAAATCATGACAAACTGATGTGGTTCTACTATACTTTACTGAGTACTGAGAAATCAATGGCACAAAGGAGACATGAAGTTTCCTGCACTTGTATACTTCATGCACACTTAAGGTCAGTCTGAAGATAATATATGCAGTGCCCATTTCTCTCGCTACTCAGCTTCAGTGCGACCCAATGCCTCCCATTCAAAATGTCCACACATCCCCAGACTACATATACTTAAAATCATATTACAGCAACAACAACTGAAAAGTTAAGTGATGAATTATGGAAGGTGAGGGTGCTAATCATCCACTCTCTTGATTTAACACAGTACTAACTTCAGGTCACTCCAAAGTGTGTGATAAACCAAATATTTTGACATCTACTCATCTGAATTGGTGCTACCTTCACGTGACCTTAACTCAGTGTAAATGGTTCTTACCCAGGAAACTAAACACTGTTAGGCAGAAACCATATATCCACGAAGACATCTCGTGATCTACGGGTTATGGCACCACAACCAGATGTGGCCTATATGGGTTTGCATCCAATGGATGGTAAGAGTTTATTGGACATATAAAGCCTATAACGAGAAAGCAGCAGGTTACTTTCAACTAAAATGTCAGGACAAAGTAACCTAGCCACAGGCTCCAGTAAATGGTTCTTACCCAGGAAACCAAACACTATGTTAAGCAGAAACCATATATCCACAAAGACGTCTCGTGATCTAAGGGTTATGGCACCACAACCAGATGTGGTCTATGTGGGTTTGCATCCAATGGATGGTAAGGGTTTATTGGACATATAAAGCCTTTCAGGAGAGCGCAACAGGATACTTTCAACTAAAATGTCAGGACAAAGTAATCTAGCCACAGGCTCCTATATACCTGATGGGGTATTAAAGAAATGGATGACAGACAGGTAGATATATGGAACAAAGTGGAAAAGAGAATCTTGATTAGTTAAGTATTTGAGATAATAAGGGGTGTGTACTGACCTATGTGTGGTGGCATTGGTGGTTGCAGAGACAAGCCACTCACCATCCTCCAAATAAGTATACTTAACTGTTTAGTTCACAAAAACAACCTTGGAATTTATTTATGCTAAGCTGGTTGACTCTGACCAACTGCCTTGGCCATAAACTCTCAAAAGCTGCCAATGCTCACCTGATAACTGAAGGCAGTCACCCCTTCCTGGCTCACTCAGTTGCAGGCTTTCTAAAATCCCTTCCATGATAATTATTAGTGAACAGTACATAAATTCTGCAATAATGTAATCATTAGTTATTACATCAGTTTTCTAGACATTACTTACTAAGAAAAGTATTACAGAACAGCTACAGTACTACAATACATAAAACGACACGTGATGCAGCAGCATTTATCACATAATATTACAAGTCTCTCTGCATGTTTACTGAAATGCCTATCATGCAGTTCTCAAACAGATTAGTGCTGCATCTGGAAAATGCTAAAGTGAAGTTACCGAATGTTCATCCATCCATCCATCATCCAATCCTATGAAGCCCCATGAGAAGCGCAGGAGCAAGCTGGTCCTGACATTTAACCTCAGCCACGCTAATTATTATTAATCCAATTACCTACCCATCTCTATCTCATCTCTCCACCTCCTGTCTGGCCTTTTTCTGCTTTCTGCTATGTTTACAATCTCTTGGTGTCCAGTCAGTCAATCTCTTGCTCCATCGGTTATCCCATATTCTTGCTACATGGCCTGCCCACCTCCATATCTGTTTTTTTATATAATTTCATCCCTGCAGCTGTCCTGGCATGGTGACCCGAGGCCACTACCATAGCCACTGGTAAGCTGGTGGGCTAGGCGTCCCAGATCCATTGCCTGGACCTAGGACTGTGCAATGGGAGGGGCCTGTGGAATGTTTACCCCCTCCTTTATCTTACCGACTATGACTTACAAATATAAGTATCAAAGCAGGCCTGAGGACAGTAAATCACCCAGAGGGTTTAGAGTGGGTTTGTGGAATGTGGGAAGTTTGAGGGGAAAAGCGGGGGAAGTCGTTGAGGCATTCAGTAGGAGGTGGGTGGATGTGGCATGTTTGCAGGAAGTCCAGTACAGGAGTGGATCAGTCAGAAAGATTGTTGGGAAGGATTGCTACTAGGAGGTGGGTGGATGTGGCATGTTTGCAGGAAGTCCAGTACAGGAGTGGATCAGTCAGAAAGATTGTTGGGAAGGATTGCTACTATAAGTTGTTTTGGCACTGTGGAACTGACGGATATGGGGGTGTGGGTGTGTTAGTTGCGGAGAAATGGGTGGAATATGTTATGAATGTTATGAGAGTAAGTGATAGGATATTAGTAGTGAAAATTTTGATCGGTAGGAAAATGATTGCAATTATATCAGCATATGCTCCACACGAAGGATTGGATAACGCAGAGAAGGATAGATTTTGGGATGAGTTAATACGTGTAGTAGGTGGTATGGGTGATGATGAGGTAGTGGTTCTGGGAAGGGATTTAAATGGTCATGTGGGTGAAGCAGCTCAAGGTTATGAAGGAGTCCATGGGGGATGTGCATATGGTGTGAGGAATGCAGAAGGGGAAAGAATACTTGAATTTGGGGAGGCTATGGACATGATTGTGTGCAACACACATTTTAGAAAAAGAATGAGTTGTTTGATTATATATGAGTCTGGGAGAAATAGCAGTCAGATAGATTATTTTCTGGTCAGGAAGGTTGACAGGAGGTTAGTGCGGGATGTTAAAGTTATAGGAAGCGAGGAGTGTGTGCAGCAGCACAAATTATTGATTTGTGACATGGTGCATAAAGAACGAGTGATGAGAAGGAGGACATATGTACCTAGGAGGAAAATATGGAAGCTGGGAAACCAATCAGTAAGGGATGCCTTTTATACTGAGATAAGGAGAGTAGTGGCTGGGCAGGAAGCCATAGAGAGAGGTGTTAATGAACAGTATAGAGCTCTTAAGAACAACCTCTTGAGAGTAACCGATGCAATATGCGGTTGGACAAGAGGCCCACCAAGACATAAAGTAACTTGGTGGTGGGATGAGGGTGTACAAGCCGCAGCTAAGGAGAAAAGAAGGCTTTTCCAGGAATGGAAGAAGGGTGGTAACAGGGAGGAGTACTTGGCTGCCAAGCGAAGGGCTAGAAGAGAGGTATACAGGGCGAAGTCTGAGTCACAGAGGCTTTTACTTGATAATCTAAATCATGGGGAAAGGAAAACTACGATTTTTAGGGTGGCAAATCATGTGAAGAGGGATAATCGGGATATTGCAGTGTAAGACTATTGCAGTGTAAGAAGAATGATGAAGGAAGGGTAGTGGTGAACAGTGAGGATATTAAAGATGCATGGAGAAACATTATAGCTGGTTGTTGAATGAGGAGTTTGACTGGGATAGGGAAGGTTTGGAGCCAGCAGATCCAGTGTTTGGCCCTTGGCCTTTGATTGGCACTGCTACTGTGAGTAAGGCAATACGCAGGATGCAGGTGGGGAAGGTGGCAGGTGTGTCTGGGTTGACTGCTGAAATGCTGAAGGCCGCAGGAGATACTGTGGTAAGGTTAGTCACTAACCTGATAAATATGATTATATACGAGTGTGTTGTCCCAGATGATTGGCTGAAGAGTGTAATTGTGAATGTGTACAAAGGGAAGGGTGATGCCCTGGAAGGGGGAAATTAAGAGGTATAAATCTCTTAGATCAGATAATGAAAGTAATGGAGAGAGTTCTAGAAGGTATGATTAGAGAAAGACTGAATATTGATAAGATGCAGTTTGGGTTTATGCCAGGCAGGGGGACCACTGATGCCATATTCATTGTTCGACAGCTTCAGGAAAAATAAACTGGAAAGAAAAGGGAATTGGATTTTGTTTTTGTTGATTTGGAAAAGGTTTTTGACAGAGTCCATAGAGAGGTGGTGAAGTGGGCAATGAGAAAACTAGGGTTGGAAGAGTGGCTGGTTAGGGTGGTTATGGCCATGTACGTGGGTGCTCGCACCCAGGTAAGAGTGAATGGAGTTTTGAGTGATGAGTTTTCTGTGAATGTTGGTGTGCATCAGGGGTCAGTTTTGAGTCCCTTGTTGTTTATCGTGGTACTTGAAGCCCTCTCACGTGACTTCAGAAATGGACTCCCATGGGAGATGTTGTATGCTGATGATTTGGTGTTGATTGCAGAGAATGAAAAGGAGGCAGAGGAAAGATTTAAGAAATGGAGAGATGGTATGGGGCACAAGGGCTTAAGGGTAAATGCAGATAAAACAAAAGTGATGACATCTTGGGTTGGTGGTGGTAGTACAATCAGAGGAGAGGGAAAGTGGCCATGTGCATTTGCCACAAAGGTGTGGGAAGTAATTCCATCTTGTGCAGTGTCTGTGATAAATGGGTGCACAAGAGACATAGTGGTATTAGAGGTAGACTGTGAGATAATGCTGATTTTATGTGTGCGGCGTGACGGGGAGAGCAAGTGGAGATTGCTAGGCGTGAAAGGATTGAACTTGATGGTGAGTCTCTTGACTGTGTGGAAGAGTTTTGTTATTTGGGAGACATGTTATGTGCCGGAGGTGGGGCTGGAGCTAGCTCAGTTGCTAGGGTGACAAGTGGTTGGAAGAAGTTCAGGGAGCTGTTGCCTCTCCTGACATTGAGAGGATTCTTCTTACGTGCTAAGGGTCTTTGTATGCAGCAAGTGTTAGGAGTGTGATGCTGTATGGTAGTGAGACCTGGGCAGTAAAAGGAAGAGGATATTTGTAGGCTTAAACGTACAGAAATGACAATGATTAGGTGGATGTGCAGTGTGTCCCTGCGTGCAAGGCCTGGGAGGGCTGGGTTTATGATGGAAGAGTTGAGAGGTAGGATGGGACTGGAGTGTATTGGTGTGATGAGGAGAGGCAGGCTGAGGTGGTTTGGACATGTGGAGAGGATGGGGGATGATAATTGGGTGCAGAGGGTGAGAAGTGTTAATATTGGGGGAGGGGTTGGGAGGGGTAGACCGAGAATGACGAGGGACGAGGTCATTAAGTGTGACCTCAGGGTTAAGGGATTGAACAGGGAGGCTGCCAAAGATCAAGCAGCATGGAGAGCCGCCATTAAGTGACCAAGGCCGATGCATGCAAGCATGTTGGAGCCTTCAAAAACGATAATGATAACGATTCATTCATTATCCAATCCAATGTCGCCCCACATAGAAGCATAGGAGCCCGGGGGCTAGGCAAGTTGGTCCTGACATTTAAGATGAGAGTGACCAGCCTCACTCATCCCTGAATGGTATTACGTGAGCAATAAACCCCAACGATCTCTTAGATATAAACTTTCACCAGCTCAATCCGATTGGAGCACTAAGCCACCAGGCGCCAAAATTTGGTTATATGGTTACCACCCAGCGTAGTAAATAGGTTCCTGGTGTACAGGAAACCATTTGGCTTATCACTCAGTATAGTGTCACCCAGAGGCAGAAGGACGAGGAAAGAATGAAGGCAAGAAAGACAGAAGAGTTCTTTTATAACTTCTAAATCTTTGATTTTAGTCTGCTCTCTCACCCAAGTTGATCTTTTCCGGTCTCTTAAAGATATTCCTAACAATGACCTTTCAATTGCTCTCTGAGAACGGATTAATTTATTTTCCATCGATTTTGTCAGTTTCCAGGCCTCACAACCATACGTCATAGCTGGAATTATACATTCGTTATATACTTTTCGTTTCATACATACTGGCAACCTGCTTTTCATAATGTCCCTATGTTTACCGAAAGCCATATATATATATACAGTATGACCTCACTACAACGGACTTCAGTACATTGGAAGTCGCTTTTTTCGGAGACAGGGAGCTGACCAGAATTATTTCTTATACACTATATCAGAAAAACTCCAAAAAAGCTAGAAGCAGTCCGGACTGCCTAACCTCACAGCGGGGTGGCCATGTTGTCGGCACGGTTTGTGTGTTCGTGTGTTGGTTGGCGGTGGGCTGACAGCATAGCTATTGTTCTAAGTGTACATACAGTACAGTATCTGAAGTATTTATAATTAAGTTAAACCCATAATGTTCTTTCTAAATGCTAAAAAATTAGAAAAGGGGTCTGCATTAATATTAAGACATCAAGCTTTAATCACACAGCAAGCGATGTGTGTGCTCGTGCTTCGGTTCATGGTGAGCTGGCGACGTAACCATTTTTCCTCCACATCATTTCCCCCCAATGTCATTTTCCCTAAGTCCCTGATATACTGCTCAACGGTGACAAGTGATAAGTGAAATATACAGAGTGATCATATTTGTTTGTAAGATTGTAAAAATTAAGGTGTATAAAGTGTACTTGAAAAATGCTTAAAATTAAGTACACCACATGTGTACACACACATGGTACGGGCTACACCTCCGATTCCCATCCACAATTCAGCTCTTGTCAGTGAAGACAATTGGGACAATAATTCACTGTTCCTTGATGATGACCCTGAAGATAATGGGAAATGATTCTGAAGGATTTGCTCTGAAGGATCCTTCATCAGATGCTGATGATAACACCAGGCAAGGTGGGAGTGCAGAGATAGCAAAGAGAGTGTGAATGGTTACGTAAGATTTTTTTTATTTTTTATTATGAGTTTTATTGTGTCCAAGCCTTGCTTAAATTTTACTGTGTCATCTATCTATCTCTATCTATTGCCAGACGCCTCAATCCCGAACGGGGTGGCCACAAACAAATCGCCTCCATGTCACTCTGTCCCCTGCCATTTCACTACCACGCTTCCAACTCACACCCCCCTCTCTCATATACCTCTCCACTCCATCCCTCCATCTCATCCTCGGCCTCCCCCTCCCTCTCGCCCCCTCCACCTCACTCACATACACTCTCCTCGTCAATCTTTCACTCTCCATCCTCTCCACATGCCCAAACCACCTTAACGTGTTTCTCCTGACGCTTCCCATCACATCCTCAACCACACCACAACGCTCCTTCACTTCCTCATTTGTTAGTCTGTCTCTCCATGTGACTCCACATGCTCCTCTCAAATAACTCATTTCCACTGCTCTCACTGCTTTCAACGAACCAGCAACCTTCCTTCCCTGCTGCACCCTTTTGAGCACTTCACCCTCCAGACTACCATCCTTACTCATCACACTGCCCGAGTACTTAAATTCACTCACATTCTCCATATCCTTCCCATCCAATCTCACTGTACACTCACTGGCTTCACTTCTCTCGAAGACCATCACTTTACTCTTCCCCACATTCACTTTTAGATTCCGTTTCTTACACACTCTCCCAAACTCATCTACCAAGCCTTGCAGCTCCCCTTCGTCTCCACTCAACAACACAGTATCATCTGCAAACAACAGTACAGGGAGTTTCCACACACTGCCCTCTCTCACTAGGGCCACTACAACATCCACTGCCCGACCTTGTATCTCTTTTATAACCCCATCCATATACAGATTGAACAACCATGGAGACATGACACATCCTTGTTTCAATCCAACCTTCAAATGGAAAGATTCACTCAGTTTGCCATCCACACGCACTGCAGCCTTAGCACCCTCATACATACTCTTCACTGCCTTCAACAACTTCCCATCCACTCCATATATTCTTAATACCTTCCACAAACCTTGTCTATCCACCCTGTCATATGCTTTCTCCAGATCCATGAAGGCTGCATACAACTTCTTGGCCTTCTCTAGAAACTGTGTCATGCAATAAATTATTTATAGTGGAATTTGAGAAAAAAATAAGAGGCAAATGAGATATTACCACGAGTCAAAATGGACAGGTGCAGATGAAGCAGGATGGTGGACATGATGCTTTTAATAAACAAAAATATCTTATTTTGTGTGTTATATATGGCTATTATCGAGTCTAAATCTTTCTAAAACAATACTGTGTAATGCAACAAATGATTTTTAGTGGAATTTTAGAAAAGTTAAGAAGCAAAAGGGATAGAAGGAACTGGTGGGGTGATGCAAGATGGCGGCTATGACACTTCATGTATGAAAAATATCTTCCTGTGAGTGTTACAATGGCCTTTGTTGAGTATAAACCTTACAAAAACTGTACTGTGTTATGCAGTAAATTATTTATAGTGGCCTATCCACAAGGCTGGTGCATGATAGCAGGCATTTAGTGTGTGTGATAAAGGAATTTGGGTAGGTTTTTTATAAATGTGTGATAGCGGTAAAACGCTATAGCGGAACACGTGATAGCCGAGGGTTGGGTGTATATACAGTAACACCTCGATATAACGGACTTCAATAGACCGGAATTCGCTTTTATCGGACTCGAGGAGCTACCGGACTAAACTCCTACATATCGGAAAAAGTCCGATAAAGCCAGAAGCAGTCCCGACTGCCTGACCACTTCAGCTTTGTTCACCACAATAAGACAAGTAAAAGACATGTTTTTCAGTACACAGTACAGTATTATTATACCATTTGATTAATGTAGTGAAAGGTATAACACAGTACAATACTGCAATGATGGTGAAAACCACTGATGCAATCCGGACTAATGTCTGATATATCGGAAAATGTCCAGATTAGCAGGGATAAGTCTGGGTGTCGCTTTTATCGGAATTTCGCATTTTTCGGAATGGCTTGGGCCCCAATTAGTCCGTTATAGTGAGGTCTTACTGTATATATACACACAGAAAAATGAGGCCTTGCTATAAAAAAACAATTCTAGCTAAGTAAGAATTTTTGTGTCAACTTTGTGATGGGCAAATCACTTGTTCTGAACATTGTAAGTTTCTACCTCTTTTATCCGTGTTTATATCAGGCATGAGGTTTGGACTTGGAGTTTGAGGTGGCGAGGAATACTGTGATGAAGAAAGAGAAGAATCTGATGACCAAGTACAAGATTTCCCTTGGTTATGCCCTCTGTGACATCCTTCGCTGAACCCTCGAGAGCTGTTGCTACAACTGCTGTACCAAATGTTACTTATGAAAAAAGTATAATTTTAAAAACCGGAAACATGGGAAGATGAAACCGCCTGCTGAAATCGCGGGCGCCAAACAGGCCTAACTCGTGGTGCCTGAGGTCAGTCCAGTCATCTTAAATTGATCTGTACAGTACCAATATTTTACATTCAAACTGCTTTATATTACTTTTGTATATAGATAAATGAATGTAAATTTTCCATATACTGAAACAGAAGGGAATAAGTATATGTCAGAGTGAGTAGTTGGTGACTGAGCTAAGAAAAATATTCGTCCCGGAAATGAAACAGCATGCTAATGATTCCAGACCAACCTCACCAGCTAGGTAGCTGATAACACTCTGAAAGTCCCTCAATCATGGGACAAACGTGCCACTGAGTAACAGTCTTCACCTGAGGTCTACTAACATCTTGCAATCAAATTACTTTATATTGGTTTCATATATGTTGTAGATATATGGATATGAATTTTTCATTTCATTCAACAGTGGTAGGTGGGGGCGCTCACCATCCACTCATTCGATGTAGTGCTGCTTTGGGTGTCTGCCCTTTCCTCTCTCCCTTCCTTCCTCTTCTGTTTTTCTTTCCTTCATTCTTTCCTCTTCCTTCTGCCAATGGGTGACTCTACACTGAGCGACAAGCCAAAGGGTTTCCTGTAAACCAGGAAACCATATATTACGTTGGGTGGAAACCACATTACCAAATTGTAGCGCCCAGTGGTTTAGTGGGTAATTAAGGTGCTCCAATTGGATTGAACCTGTGTAGGTTTATATACATGGGGTGGTTGGGGTTTATTGCTCACACACTGTCACTCAGAGATGAGTGAGGTTGGTCACTCTCATCTTAAATGTCAGGACCAACTTGCCTTGCACCAGGCTAATACGCTCCTCATGGGATGGCATAGGATTGGATGATGGATGGATGGATGGATTTCATTCAAATAATGAGAGCATGAACATCAATGGATTGAGCTAAGAACAAGGTTGGTACCGGAAATGAAACAGTATGCTAACATACTTTGGTGATTTCCTGGTACAGTACTTATCACAATGGAGCATCTTTTTCTCGCTGTAGTGAGTAAATATGTTAATAAAATTTTACTTGTGACTATAGTAATACTCGAAGCACATAAAGGAAAGCAGTTTAGTTGACCAACTTTTAATGTATTCAATTAAGTTATCCAGTGAGAACTGGCAACTTTTGGGAGTTTCTGGCCAAGGCAATTATGACATATTCTTAAACAGTTTCATTATATTTTGCCATGGAAGTCTGACTCATGAAGTGCATCCTGAGGTACCAACAAGTTAAAAGAGATTGCATATTGCAGGGGTTAAAGTATTCTTCTGTACAACAGAATAAGTCAATTAGGCTTCTGGTTTGGTATAGTACATCCATATTTCTTTGTACTAGATTCTTCGCTGATCTTTAATTTCAGATAATATGCTGTACCTACAAAACATTTCCCAAACTACCCTTGAGTTTTAAATAAATGACTCTAGCCAGATATTTAATTGGGCAACCTATAGCTGCAAAATGACCCAACTGAATTCTAACAGTTATCTTGCAAAGCTCATACTTTGCTCTCCTATCATGGTCACTGATGCACTATCACAATGTCTGCACAACTATTCTTCACTTCATCTAGATAAATTATAATAGATTCCTGTGTTTGCCTTCTATTAACAGCAACACAGGAAATAAACCACTCCCACTCTACCATTTCATGATTATTCTTGAAAAATACTCTAATGGTATTCTTTCAAAACCTTATTATATAATTTTGTTTATGTGCTGCCCTTAAAGATAGTGAACTCTTATTCATTTATGATGACTATGAATAATGTTAACATGAAAATATGTACCAGGGTTTTACATTATGGTAAGCAAGACTACCTAAATACAATGGTAAGGAAGAGTATTGTTAATATATCCAATAACATATGAGGATACATATACTGCTTTAGAACATGATCAAAGCTGTGATATTAATTAATGCTTGCATACTGGTACAAAATTATACTACTAAGCAGTCGGATCACTATTTACATGAGAATGTAACAAGCAAACTATGCACATCTGCCAAATCACATGGGAAAACCTTATGAAAATATAATAACTTTATGTGGAAAATTAATTTAGAGCTTGAGTTCACATGACATTCTTCTCTTTGCCTTTTCAACCCCCAACACCATCAAACTTCTGTTTTCTACAAATTTATGTATTCTGGCAAATTATGGAAGAGAAAATGAAAAAGGATAACTAAATACAGTAACTTCCCAAATATGAATATAAAGGGTACTCAAGGACCCATGTAAAATTTCAACTTTCTGCGTGACAGATACTGTATACAGTAACTTCTCATTCTACATAAATGATGTGTTACACAAAATCACTGCTTTGTGCAAAAATCATTTCTGACTCAAAATTTTCTGCAAAAAAATTGTTCTTAAAACCCAAGTTAAAATCAACAGCATTAAAACTCTGAGCTGGACTGATGGATGGAAACATACGTGAAAGCTTGTAGCAGCTACAAGCCTAGCTGTCTCTTTACCAATTCATATTTTTTCCCTTAAAGGCATTGCCTCTAGACTTTCTTGTGTTCTGCATCAACATGGATGCTGATACATATGACTCTGCTCTTCCATTAAACTGTAATGCCTTTTATTCACTAATTTGCTCAGATCACAGATAATGAAGAACTTAACTCGGTTTGTAATGTATCTTAGTGAAACTGAATGCAACCTCCAAAACTTTAAAAAAAAAAGCCACCTGCCCTTTTCCAATAAGCACAGGTTCTTTGCTTAAGTCAACATATATTTCCTGTCAAAAACACAGATGTTTTGATTTACCTTCCAAGACACAACACACTGACTCACCACTCTCATTCTTCAAAATTCTCTTCTCCAGTCTCCTCTAATATGCAGCTACTTTATGGAAGAACATCCTAGAAATGCTCCCCATGTTCATGCTCATATCACATATGTCTTTTCTACAGTAATAGACTGTTGATTTCTCTTTGCATGAGTATTTGAAAGAATAAATGTTCTTTTTTGGAACAGCAATGTCTGGGAGAGCACAAAAGGAGAAGACAGTGAATTCTCAATTATCCGTTGTAATTAAGCCAGGCCCTACGGCGAATAATGCCAGATATTGCATATTTGGCTCAACATTCAGCTTTGAGCTGGACATTGTGATTCTATCTGTCTTGATCCTCTATCCTAAAAACTTTCCCATGAGTAAAAGATGAAAATTTAGCATATAAAAGCAATGCAGTAATGAAGCAGCAGAGTTATACAAGTACATAGTGTACTACTGTATGTACAGTGCTCACCAAGTGTTGGCATTGATGGAAGGTACACCATGGTCATTGTACACCATGCAGTACAGTACTGTACAGTATACATAATCCCATGTGGTCTAATGGCAAATTCTCCCCCAAAGATTACTCCAGCTCCACCATCACAGGCTCGATCTCTGCCAAGGGTGCTGGAGTAGGTAGTGGAGATGGAGTGGTAAAGGGTGTCAGGCGGTGCTCCAATGAGGCCTCCAACTGAGGCTAGACCTCACATGGAGACACCATAGTCAATGGAGCAGATGGTGGTGCCATGGCCAAGGTGCTCGGCTGAGGTGAAGAAGTGACCTTGATGGTGCCTGGCTGGGGTAAACAACGCCAATGCGAGCAAGTAAAGGGATGGGGTGAAAGAGGCCAATCCAAGAAGGTCGAAGGCTGGGGTGACAGAGGACGATGCGAGGAAATCGAGGGCTGTGGTGACAGCGTGAAATGTGTCATGGGATAGAAAAAGGATGTGATTGAGGACTGCCTGGAAATCCTTCTTGAATGCAGCTTTATCACATTCTCATGACCCTATTGCAGGTATGTGGCCATGGCATCGGTAAAAATGGGGTGCCGAGTAGGATGCTCACAGCAGTCAAGAATGTCCCTGCATCATGAACCTGCTGAAGCCTCAGGATTTCTGCCTCTTCGTCATCATCATTGTCCTCTTCCTCCTCCCCTTCATTCTCGGTGCTCCCTGCAGTCAAGGACTCCACAATTTCCCTGTTGGCCAGAGTTTGATACCCGCGGTGTCCCTCATCCACTTCCTGCCAATTGTGGATCATGTTCTCTGTCACATGTTCTCCTGCTGCTTCCATATGCTGGATAAAGTACTGAGCTTCGAATCCGGTAAAGTCAAAAATGGTCTCTTCACTCCTGAGGAGATTGTTCCAACCATGCTCATGTGTAAGTGCAGAGCATTCCCTCCAAGCCTGCACCCAGCTGTAGATTGCAGACTTGAGCGAATACCGATTGAGGTAGGCCAAGGTCCTCTCTCCTCTACTGTCCATGCCTTAGGCTGCCTTCTCCTTGAGCACACCCATCATGTCTTCCATAAATCTCTTCTCTTTCAGTACAGCCACTTCATCGCCAATAATACCCTGGTCCATGGGTTTCAAGATTAAGGATGAATTAGTGGGCATGATCATGACCCTAATACGACCAATATCTCCAACCAACTCCGTCTCAGAAGGATGAGCAGGAGCGTTGTCGAGCAGCAACAAAGCCTTCACATGGTCATGGGCAAGACCAAGATTCTCCATTTTTTTTTTTTTTTTTAATGCATGGAAGAAGGAACCAAAGGCCACGGGCCTGCATACTGTTCCTTCCAAGAAAAAAACAAAAACAGTACAAAAGAGAGCCAAATTCAAGATCCGTTCAATTCGATAACAGATAATCTCCTTCACAGCATGACTGAAGAACTAATCTTTGAAGATCTTGACCAAGCCTTCAGTGAGTGGAAATAAATCACTGGGAGACTTTCCATTAATCTCCAGAGACAATGTGGCTATCTGGTGTGCCCCACTACTGGTTTCAGGAGATGGGAGCCTGTTGTACTGGCATAACATAAAACGAAGACGTGCTGTATGCTTGCCTTACGACCAGGTAACAACTTCTTCTCATCAGCAAAGGTATTAGTTGGGACTGACCTTAGGAACAGATTAGTTTCATCAGCAAAATAAACCTGATTGAAACATAACCCTTCTTCATCAATCAGGTTTTTAAGCTGATGCAAAACTCATCAATTCCTTCTGTGTCTGCATCCAATGTTTCACCACAGATCATCTTGTTGGAGAGCTCTTGTTGAAGTCTGAACCGACTCAGCCAACCTTCAGACTCCTTGAAATCCACAATCCCCAACTGCTCAGCCAACTTGGTGGCTACAGCCTTCCACTCGATGGGATGCACAATTAAATCACTGCCATGCTGTTGTCGAAACCACATCAGACAGGCCTGGTTGAGTTCAACAATGCGTGGTTTGGCCATCATCTTGCGTTTGTGCTATTGCACAGTCACACCACGTTGACCCCGGCAGAACATCTTGATGGAGTGCTTGTTCTTCTGCAAATCCTGCAGTGTGGTCCGGGGCATGTCGTAATGCTCCATTAGCCTTGCAATGGTCCAGCCTTGCTCCATCTTTGTGATTATCTCCATCTTCTTCTCCATGGAAAAAACAATATGACACCTCTAAGCAGGGGATGGGGGTGCCATGAAGACAATGACCATGACAAAATACATGGCCAGCAGGATCTGCAGCAGCCAGGGCACCACTACAAAAGCCACACCCTCAGCCATCACACACAACTTGTGTCGAGTACAGTAGCAAGCATTTTGGAGTCACGGGTGAGGCATGTGGGATGGAGAAACAGCACTGGGGGGTTCGTACCATGTGCACTCATAAACAGCACAATACAGTACAGTACAACAGTTGCACATTCACAACAGTGCACTAGGGCATAAGCAGACAGGACATTACCTTTGCAATAACAATGAACACAGGGCCACAGGATGCCACACAGTCACAGCACTAGGGTTTTCTGACCATGTGGTTGGAAGAGCAGAGCACAAAGGCCTGGTTTTACTCTACAACATCCACAGGCAAGAATGAGAGTGAGGGGGTATGCTTGGCATACTGGGTGAGCCACGCCCGCAACGAATTCTGATTGGCTGGTGCGTAGCAGGCATTTTCACTGGCTCAGGAGTTTTGGGATTTTCCCTAGCGCAGCTTATGAGCCGGCTGAGACACTCCAACGCCAGATATAACTGCCGCTTATGTCCTGTTTCTGTGCCAGATATTCCATAATTATGATGGATATTGCTTTAATAGAGGCAACATAGCTCTGCCAGATGTTGCATTAGGCTGGATATTGCGATGACAGATAATTGAGAGTTTACTGGACAAAAAATTCCACACTTCCAATGAATGCTAAACAAAATAAAGTGAATGTCAGACCATTACTCCAACCTGCATGTGTACTTATGACCAAATGTACAGGCTGCACAGTTAACCATATTCTACTAAAGTAGCTCAAAGCATTGTGGTATTAAGGAGTGGTTACAACAGATGATTAAATTCAAGAAATATGAAAAATACATTATCATTTCAACATCCAGATCTCCTTTCCTCCCCCAAGGTGAGGTGAGGCAGGATCCAGAAAACCAGATAAAACAGAATGAGATACTAACCAAAGTTTGCCCAACTCAATAAGCCACACTCCCATTAACCCACCAATTAAAGCCCCAAATCCTGGCTCCACCTGATACATTGAAAAACATTCCGCATGTAGCTTCACACTAACTTAACTGACAGAGTCAATCCAATGACTATCAAGTTCAAAGGGGGTGCCAAATCCTGGTCATACACTCCTCCACACAAAATTTATCCACCCATACATGACCACTGTGAAGTAGATCCTTAATGTACACAGTACTTGTGAAAGGGTAAAAATGTGCATAGTGGGAGTTCATATAAGGAGTTACTATACGTGGTATCAACTGGTTAACTAGGTTACTGCATAATCAAGGCTTGTCAAGGATGCATAAGTGGTAATCCAACTTCAAAATTACACTACCCTGCCTCTCTCTCTCTCTCTCTCTCTCTCTCTCTCTCTCTCTCTCTCTCTCTTTTCCCCTCAATGATAATCAGCAAGAGTAAAAATAAACTCACTGTAGCTACGTAGAAAGAACTTCCTTTCATTGCTGAGATTTTGTATGGAAACAGCTGAATAGGCCTATAAATGTGCAATGCATCAAAAGAGATTCAAAAATATGTCAGATCAACTTTGCATTTCAGTCATAAAGAAATGGTATCTTGAAAACAAACTCTTCTCTAACAGAAGGGGTTGATATGACATAATGTCCATCAAAATACAATGCATATGATACCACAAACACAAATAAAAGTGAATCAAAGCATCTTCATGAATAATATTACCTACCGGTACTTTGTTGATAAAATCTATGGATATTTAGCAATAAAATAATAAGCTAGACGAGGATTGAGTTTACATATTCGTCAGGGGAGGTATTAGTTGGACATACACACACTCCTCTCTTCCTTTAATTAATCAAAATATGTTTATTAATGTAAAACCCTGTTAGCATATGCACAAATGTATGATGGAAGGATATATACATGAAAGTATGCATTCATGAATGCTAGGAATATTACGGTAATCATTTTCAATACCTTTTCCCTTAGAAACAATACAGTTAAATGCAACATACAATAAACTATACTGTGCTTATGAAAAATAGACAATTTTTAACTAGACATAAGGGTCAGATTTGCTTAAGATGTAAAAAATCCATCGGAAGAGTAAAGCTTTAATACCAGAATGCCACACCAGCTTCACACCACTAGTCCTCCCTGTCCCGCCACAACACTACCAATAGTCAAGTCCTGAGGTGGTATTTGATGTCCGGCGTGCCAAGAGTCCACACTGGCTGACTGCAGGGGGGAGGCAGGGAGAAGGGAACGGGAGCATAATAGCCGGGAAGGCAAGTATAATTGAAAATAAAACTGAGACAGAAGGAAATGGAACAGAGAGTAAAATAAATGACAGTAAGGAAGCTGAAGGGAAACAGAGGGCTGAGAGTAACAAAATGGTGGAGATTAATTGAAGAAAATAATATCCTGGGTGAAGGATGGGACAGCCGAACAAGACAACGTGTGGTGGTGGTGGTGGTGGTGGTGATGGTGGTGGTGGTGGTGAAAGCAGGCAGTTATGGACCAAAGTGCTCCTGTCATTGTAATCTTGAAGGTTCAACAAAATTCTGCAAACAAGTTAAGAGTTTTCCTGTCAAAATTACCTTGCATACATTAACATATATGTTCAGGCTTTAAGAGCAAATCTGATTATATATTTCACATTATTCTTTGGGCCCTCACATATATTCAAGCAAAAGTAAGACTTAAATTCATTTGCATCTGGAAAAATTCCTTATTAGCAGTGCTTCTGATATAACAGGCTTAAGCATAATACAAATAATATAACAATTAAGGTCTAAAGTGAAACTCATAAAGGTTGCAATGGCTACAATGGTTAAAATCAAGCACTGAGAGCAAGATAACTAGTGACACACTGCCTTTCACATTACAAGCTTAGTGCCAGCAGAATGCCAATGATAATTCATTATTCATTTTCACAATCCTAATCTCAACTTCATTTTTAACTTTATAAGTAAGAAAATCTTTTTAGATTCACACAGTACTAACTGCCATATACATACTAAAAGAGTAACTCGAACATGTATGGCATTCAAACTCTCTTGCTGACAGTAACCTGGTGATAAGTACTGCCCAATGACTAATGCTGGGCAAAGTACCTTGTGCCAAGTGGGTGTCACAGAGTGTCATGCATATGATGAGATGTCGCTCTTGTTGCTATGATGCTGCATGCTGAGTCACTCACAACATCTCCAAGCTTAGCTTCACAATTTTATGGAGTTCAAACACCAAACACTACTGTGTTAATGTGTTTTACAGTAATGAAACACATATGACCATGCATTAAAAAAAAAAAAAAAATCAAGGGATAATAATGCATTCCATGTAAGTCTTGTAATCTTAATACAAGACTTTAAGAGTTCTCTACCTATAGAATGACATAAGCAACTCACAACAGTATTGTATGCATCATTCATCATCATCATCATCCAGACCTACTTTCCCACCTTAGGGCAGGGTGAGGAGTAGCAATGTCCAGACAGCCCAAATTTGCCCAATCCACTAGGCCATGCTTCCATTCATTCACCATTCAAGTCCCCAGGTATCCTGGCTCTATCTGATAGGCTAAAAACATTCACCACGTCCTGTAGCTTTACAAAAACATATCCGATAGAGTCAATCCTGATGCAATCACGTTAAAAAGAGGTGCCAAATCGCTGATCATGTGCTTCTTCTCAGAATGTTCATCCAGCCAGCTTGATTTCTTGCCAGTCCCTAGCCTCACTGACTTCCATACCTCTCTTTCTCACACACTCATCCACTATATCTCCCCACCTTCTCCTTGGCCTACCTCGCCTCCTCCCGCCTTCAAAGTCACTCATTATGAATCACATTATTTTGTATCCTATCCACTCTCTGTACTCCACATACATTCCTCAGCAGTCCCATCTCCACTGCCCTTACTCCTGACTTTCCATTTTCATGCCACACCATAGTCTCACATCTGTATGTTAAAGCTGGCACTAACACTCCTTCATGTAAGCCTCATGCAGCTGCAGCACTCAAGCCACTATTTCTTATCAAGGCTTTCATTGCACTAGCTACTTTCCTTCCTTATGTCACTCTACTTTCCGCTTCTTTTGCACATTTTCCTCTCTTTCCTATCACTGTACCCAGGTATCTGAACTCTCTCACCAATTCCAATCTCTCTCCATTCACTGTAACATCACACTGGGAGCCACCTTCTCTCTCAATAACCATCACTCTACTCTTTTCTACATTACTCTCAAGGCACGACGCTCACAGACATCAGCAAAACTCTGCACTAGTCTACCAAGTTCTTGACCAGTATTTTCGAGTAGTACTGCACCATCAGCAAACAACAAATCTGAGATATTCCCCCATTACCAATCATTACCAATGCCATCCCCCTCTCCATTATTTGTGTTTTTACTTCTCTCATCACGCCATCCACATAAATATTGGACAACCATGGGGACATCACAGAACCTTGTCGCACGCCCACACCAATCATGAACCATTCACTTAGATGCCCATTTACCCTAACACATGCTGCACTACCATCATTAAAACTCTCTGATGACACCTAGCAGCTATCTACACCGTACATGTGCAAGACCTTCCACAATCCTTCTCTGTTTACTTTGTTGTATGCTATTTCCAGATCCATAAATGCCATAAACACCTTATAGCCCTTCTCAAAAGCCTTCTCCACTATATGTCTTACTGCAAATATTTGATCCACACATCCTCTGCCACTCCTCAAGCCACCCTGTTCATCAATCACTGGGACTTCTGATATTTTCTTACTTTCTCTATAATAATTCTTCCATATACCTTCCCTACCACACTCAATAAACTTATGAAATGATAATTCCTGCACTCACTTTGTTTACCATTATTTTTGTACAGGGGTACAATCACAGCTTTTTTCCACTCTGCTGGCACAGTTTCATTCATCCATGCCTTCTCACACATCTCCAACAAGCACTTCATTCCACTCTCTCCACTACATTTAATCATCTCTGCATACACCTCATCAACCCCAGCCGCTTTCCCACTTTTCAGGTATTCCACAGTGCTCTTCACCTGTGTGAGTGCCATGTTTCCTGGAATTGCATTCCTTCTCTGTACACCCCCAAAACCAATCACGTTTACAGTGACTCTGCTCTCTCTGTTCCCATTCCTCAGGCTTTCAAAATATTCTTTCCATCTGGTCCTTAATTCATCTCCATGGGTTAATAATCTACCACCTACATCCTTCACACTTTCGTATTTCTTTCCGCTGTCACTTCTACATTTCCACACCTTTTTCCAGAATAACTTCCTATTTTCAGAGTAGTTTGCAATAATTTTTCTTCCCAGATCATCATTTACCTCCTCCTTTTTCCCCTTCACTAGTCTCTTTACATGCTTCTTGCTCTCAATATATTCAGTTCTTATTTCAACTGAACTCTTGTTCTGCAACCACTCTAGCCACTTCTTCCTCTATTCCTCCACTGCTCTCTTAACCTCTTCTTCCCACATGCCATACCTTTCTTCTTTGTTGTCACTCTTGCCACACCAGGCACCACTTTAGCATTCCTTACTAAGCAATCCCTATATGCATTCCACAGGCTGTCCAGATCCATTTCATTCCAGTTCATTGATTCTAACTCCTCCCCTACTTTGCATCAATTTCTTTTTAATATCTCATATGTCACTGCTTAAATTTCTATTCTGAATAGAATTCCATGTGTGTTCATTTAGTTTCATTTTTGAAGGCTCCAACATGCTTGCATGCGTCAGCCTTCGTCACTGAATGGCAGCTCTCCATTCTGCTTGATCTGTGGCAGCCTCCCTGTTCAGTCGCTTAACCCTGAGGCCACACTTAATGATCTCATCCCAGGTCTTTTTTGGTCCACACCTCGTAACCCCACCCCGAATATTAATGCTTCTCACTTTCTGCACCCAATTATCATCCTCTCCACATGCCCAAACCACCATAATCTACCTCTCCTCATCACAACACCAATACACTCCAGTTCCATCCTACCTCTCAACTCTTCCATCATAAACCTAGCCCCCCCAGGCCTTGCACTCAGGGATGCACTGCACATCCACCTAATCATTGTCATTTCTGTATGTTTGAGCCTGCAAATATCCTCTTCCTTTACTGCCCAGGTCTCACTACCATACAGCATTACACTCCTAACATTTTTTTTTCTTTCATTCATCATCCAATCCTACATTGCCCCATGAGGAGAGTAGGAGCCATGGGCTAGGTAAACTGGTCCTGACATTTAAGATGAGAGTGACCAGTCTCATTCATCCCTGAGTGGTATTATGTGAGCAATAAACCCCAACCACCCCTTGGATATACAACTTCACCGGCTCAATCCGACTGGAGCACCGTAATTACCCACTAAATCACCAGGCACCAGCGTAGTAAATGGTTTCCTGGTGTACAGGAAACCATTTGACTTGTCACTCAGTGTAGAGTCACCCACAGGCAGAAGGAAGAGGAAAGAATGAAGGAAAGAAAGACAGAAGAGGGTGTATTAAGTCACCCGTAGGCAGAATGACGAGGAAAGAATTAAGGAAAGAAAGACAGAAGAGGATGGAAGGAACAAAGGATGGAGGAGAGGAAAGGGCAGACACCTAAGAGCACCACTACATCAAGAGAGTGGATGGTGAGCACCCCCACCTACCACATACACTCCTAACACATACCGCATACAAAGATCCCTTAGCACGTAGGGAGAGACCTCTCAATGTCAGGAGAGGCAACAGCTCCCTGAACTTCTTCCAACCACTCCTCACCTTCGCCACAAAATACAGCATTATCTCACAGTCTACCTATAATACCGCTACATCTCTTATGCATCCACTTATCACAAACACTGCACAAGATGGAATTACTTCCCATGCCCTTGTGGCAGATTGCACATGACCACTCTCCCTCCTCTTTGACAGTACTGCCACCAACCCTAGATATCATCACTTTTGTTTTATTTCTATGTCTATACACAATTAACTCAACTGAAAGAGTCAGTCTAGCAGTTAACAAATTTAATACAATACTGTCCAAAAAAAGTGATGAACTATAGTACAGTATATAGTAATGCCTTAATCAGAGAATTGTTGGACTTAAAAAAATTACAATAATACTTATCATACAAATATTATAATAAAGTTAAGAGTCATTATATACACTGTATCTGGATCCTAACCTGCTCCAACTTTACACAGGAAGAAGCTTTTGGATGAATAGATGACTGATGAGTAAAGGGGGATGGTGATGATGATGATGATGATGATGATGATGATGATGATGATGATGATGACTGATGAAGATGGTAATGATGATGATTGGTGATGATGACAATGATGATGATGATGATAATAACATGCAATGAAATTCACTTTACTTAAACTTACTCTAGTCATAACTGTCAAATATAAGAATTTTACTAAATAAGGCAAAAACTGTGACAATAAAGGGCAAATATTATCCCTTGTTCATTAAAAGTATACAATTTTATACACAAACACAAAATGTTTCTGAAACTGACATGCTTATATAAAAGAATCTGACAATATAATGTTATCATTGTTGCTACTCCACAGCACTTCCTGTGCTACAGAAATCAGTTATCTGGTACAAGTGGAAAACATAACAGATTACATGCCAATAGGAGATGCTTCACTAAGGCCAAAACAAGGTACAGATACTACATACCGCCAGAATTTTTAATTTCTGATTTTATTTTGCGGACAATGCATAATGCTCACATACGGGTGTTATTTCATAAAAATATTATGTACAAATTTTTGTCACTCATTTAAAGTGTGTTTGGTGCCTAATAATGAGGTCATAAAATACTTTGTGATGTTCAAATGTTTTGTTTTGTTGGTTATATACGTCAAGTGGTAAAGATATATCGGTTTTACACGTACACAGGAATATTACTTGATTTATACTTTAATTCAAGTACTCCCAGTGGTCACCAGCGAAAGTATATATACAGTAGGCACGGAAAGTGTTGACACCATCTTAAAAAAAGAAAACATTCTTGTGGTTGGCAAGGAGAAACAAATAAATTAACACTCACCATTGAATTTAGTATTT
>JAGKTI010004410.1:8124-50792 GCA_018397915.1 Birgus latro
GGCCTGGCGTGACTTGTGGCCGATGCCTGAGTGGCCGGCAGGATAGCTTCCTGGCAGCTTGTGGCCTGCCTGGTGAATGTTTCCTGGCGGCTTGTGGCCTGCACTTTGTTGGGCCTGGCGTGACTTGTGGCCGACGCCCGAGTGGCCGGGAGGATAGCTTCCTGCCGGCTTGTGACCTGCCTTACCTCTGGTCCGATGTGACTTGTGGCCGACGTTGAGAGGGCACAGGGGAGGGTAGTTTCCTGGTGGCTTGTGGCCTGCACTTTGTTGGGCCTGGTGTGACTTGTGGCCGATGCCTGAGTGGCCGGACGGATAGCTTCCTGGTGGCTTGTGGCCTGCCTTACCTCTGGCCTGACGTGACTTGTGGCCGACGTCGAGAGGGCACAGGAGGTGAGCTCTGGGATGGCTATGGCCTGTGCCGGCGAGCTAAAGTCACTAGCAGCTGAGGGACGGACAATGGCCGATCCTGCCTCGTGCCCAGTACGGCTCGTGGCCGGTACTGCGGTGCCGCTCTGGGAGGAATGCCGACAGGAGACGGACGACTGCTGGCCGGTCCTGCCTGACCGACACGCTTCCGTGTCACGGCCCTGTGGCGGGGAAACAACTGGGAAACGGACTATGGCCGGTTCTGCCCCGTACCCGGTACGACAATGGCCGATACCGCGGCGTTGTGTGGAGTTGTAAACTCCACCCCTTACCGGATGAGCTGTGCTCCGGAGACAAGGTGCCGGCGACTGCTACCTTTCCGGGCCACCACCTGGGCACAAGAGGGGCGCTGGGGAGTTAAACAGGTAGGCCGTTCCTGTTCCCAGCCGCGCTGTGTTGGCGGTAGTCCCCTGGTGATCTGTGGGGGGTTGGGGGAGCTGGTGTCATCTGCCCCGGTCGCCGTGTGGTAGGCGGCTCCAACCCCTAGCCCCTGTATTTCAAATATATTCACGCTACCCTGATTACTGTCTCTAGGCCTCAGTGTCCCATCTTTCATTGAACGGGACTAATAACTTCTTTCCTGGCAAACTGTCGGGAAGCCGACATGCATCCCCTCGAGCAGGTGTAAGACACACAGCGGTGACAGAGGTGCAAATGACACCGCCTGCCGGAAGTGAGTTAAGGATGAAATGCGGACAGGGGAGAAAGAGTAGCGATTCGGTGTACAGCTGTGGGCAATAGGGAGATGGAATAAGGAAGAGAGGTTGAGAGGAAGAAATGAATAGAGGAAGGAGGAGGAGAGAGAGAGGAGTAGTGCGGGTGGTGTTGGTCGAGTTGTTTACAAAGGAAAAGTGTTGGCTAGGCAGTTCAGACCGTGAGAGCGGGTGCTGACACAGCGAGTCTGGTAGGGCCTCTACGGTGGGTGAAGCGGGTGACATGTGGGTGACGGTGCTGGGTGAGTGGGTGAATCATCATCACCCACCACACCCCATATGACTGCTGGCGAATATTGGCAACCTTTTGAGGCCAGAAAGGGGTACAGACCTCAGTTCAGACTAGAACTTGGCGAAGAGCAGACACAGAGANAGCAGTGCTATTTATTTGTCTGTCGTCTGGGAACTAGTAAGGACTCCTAGTTGTCTGTGTCTGGGAACTAGTAAGGACTCCTAGTTAGAAAACGGAAGGAGTCTAAGAACTAGTAAGGACTCCTAGTTTGAAACGGAGGGAGTTAAGATTTTAAATGTTTAAGTGTGTTTTTCTTATATTGATGTAACAGTGATTTCATATATATGAATAACTAAAGAGTGCTATATATATATAACAGCACTAGTGAGTTTTTACAAGACTGGCTTTGCTTTATTAAAATAGTGTTAATATTCCAGTGATTTTAAGAGTAGACGTGTATGTGCGGTTTTTAGGTACTTATGCACGTAGTGAAATGAGGTGGGAATTACCTCAGAGTTATTTGTAGATTTTTGTAAATACTATTTTGTAATTAAAGCCTAGAAAAGCCATATTACTTTTTCACTTCTTCCAGTTCCCAGTTTTAAGTACATGTGTGTCGGGGCATTTTAGTGAAGTCCCCCCATGTCGTGCGTTACCTGTGTCGAGGCGGAGTTAAACTACGCTACCACTTTGTATTAAATACGGGAGAATTTATTCCCGAGAAATACCGTAACGACACCTGGGTAGCGGCACGACAAAACGCTGGGTGGTGGCAGCCTACAAAATTTTTCTACTTCTACCTGTTGGTATTTCTTCCTAGTGGTAATAGATTTAAGAGGCCTTCCTCAAAAATTCTAGGATCTCTTCCTCTGTAGTAATTAGTAATCAGTAATCAGTAAAAATCTAGTAAATTCATATAGACAAAATTATTAACATTACTCTGGTGGAATACGGTGGGATATCTTAAAATTTCTATGCGTGCAAAAATCACGGCACGACACTGGCGGCTAAAGCGGTGGGATTTAAATAGATCGGTAATAACATGCTAGAGGCCCACTTGATCTTATATTGAGAACTCCTAGAAGGTAAAATTTTTCATTGAAGTGATAAAACCGAAAATTGATCGGTATATTCCCACAGTTAAAAGTGTAGGAGCAGAATGTTTAGAGTATCCTTAGTAGGTCACAGTCAAATACCTCAGTCATTGAATATTAATTCGGACGTGAAACTGAAAGTGTATCGGGCCCCTGGAGCCAAAGCCAGAACTTTTTTCTCTGATGAACGAGTCAATGGAGTGCTAGAGTGGCAACATGATCTGTGTATACTCTGGATAGGAAGCAATGACATAAGCTGGCATACGACTCCAAGTCAAATAGCGCATGATATTGGTCAAATTGCTGAAGTCATAGAGAGGGATTGTGGAGCAGAAGTTCGTATGTGTTTAGTGGAACCCCGTATCTACCAGGGAGACACCCCAATCTCCACTGAGGGTTACCGAACCTTCCAAAATGCCATCAATCAGAAACTGAAACGTAGAGTGAAGCAAAGGGTAATCCAGTTTAATACAGCCTTTTATGCGGGTTTGCTAACAGATGAAGTGCACTGGTCAGGTGAGGCAAGGAGTAAGGTGAAAAATAAATTGTTGACAGTGATAAGAGGGTATCTGGCCTAATAAACTAGATAGCTAATAGTAGTAAGAGGTGTTCCTTCCGTTCCACCATGAGTTGGCAAGGTGTAGGAATTCAGATTAAGGAGGACGATGAGTTTGATCAGATTGAGGCGGAGCAGTTTTTCCCGAGTTCAGCCTGTCCTTAGACTCCGGATCGATTTTTAACAGTGTCGGGTAATGAGAATCTCACAAGACCACGGGATGTTCCAACTCTAAAACTGGGTCAACTACAGGGTATTGATGCAGCAGCTCGCCTGGAAATGTTTTTTTGAAGCAGTAGAGCAGTGTAGCCAAGATAATGGGATGAGCATACAAATTGCGAGGAGTCGAGTGAGCTCGGAATTGGCAGTTTTCATTCATAAAGTCCAGACTAAAAGACGAGTAACCACGTGGTTGACATTCAAGGCGATCCTTAGATCAGAGTTTGCTATTGAAGTAAGTATCGATCGGGCATGGCGGGAACTGGATTCAGCTTGCTACGATTGGGTAGAATCACCTCAGGCCTTCACGCACCGCTTAATTTGTCAACATGCGGCCGTTGAACACAAATTTCCCGGAGAGAGATTCCCTAACTGAGACAAAACTATCAAGCGTAAATTGTGGTGTGGATTGCCTCTTCCATCAAGGAGTAAACTTGAAGGTTTCCTAGATGATGAATACCCATTAAAAAAATTCATTGACCGAATAGAGAATGAACGCCAACTATTGGAGGTGAGTCAGACCTCACAGGTTAATATGTTGCCTTCCGAAAGAAGCATGAAAGATAGGGAGGTAGGCAACCAGCTATCACCTTCTACCTCACCGATACAGAGTAACATTTCGAATCCAGACGGACCGAAAGAAGTAGTAAAGGATCTAAAGCGCCAGATCCGTGAGCTTAAGTCTAACCTGGCACAAGCAGATAAGGGACGGCCTAATAACCCTAAAGTATACAGGGACAAATACTGTGCTCATTGTCGAACTACCTCTCACAACCTCAGAGATTGTTGGTGAAAACCCCCTCCTGGACATTGTTTTGATTGTCGCAGACCCGGATGTCGGCGAGGTGAACGCGGGTGTCCTGGACGTAGTCCCGACACCACAGCTCAAGGCGTCTCTCCGGTAGTAACTCAGGAACCGGCTCAGCAGTTATGACTAGCCGGCGGTCAAACATCTCCCACTATCAGTGTAATAGCAAATGGGAAGATGTTAGAAGCTGTCGTGGACACCGGCAGTAGTTACACTTTGATCAACGAGTCCGCATTCAAACGTATCGGGGGAGAACTGAACACACGTCGAAATCCGCCGCGCTTACAAGGAATCACAGGCGCACCTCTGAGAATATTAGGGATGTTGCGAGTTGAAATAACGGTCGGTGATTAGAAAGTACACAAGCAATGGATCCCGGTAGTACCAAACTCCTATCTTAGTACAGACATTCTCTTGGGATGTGACGTGTTGAGCTAAGCTTCGCTCATGTGGGATGGAGTGAAGAGAGTTATGATCTGGGGTGGTGTCCCTTATGTGGTGAATCATATCCGCCGACAGAGAAACAAGGTGAGGAGAGTCAAAGATGAACGCAGAGAATTATCTATTCCAAAACAAACCTTCTCACAGATTAACCTCCTTACGACCTTACAGTTAGACCCTTACCAATCTAAAACCTGTGAAAGAGGATCCAACAACTAATCTTATCATCTACCCACAGTCTAGAATTAGTCATAATAGTCACCATTATTTGGTCCAAGTAAACGAGGCAAACCACATCTACGTTCCACTCATTAACCCCACTAAAACGGTGAAAGTGTTACGAAAAGGTACCATCATCGGTTCGTACGAGAGAGTGACCAGCCCAGTCCCTGACAAAATTAACTTCACTAAAATACGAAACGACCTTCTACCTGAGAATGATCACGTCAAACAAAAGGGTACCCGTTGTCAGAAACTGAAAGCTTTAACTGATGAACAGAAATGGCAACAACTTACTGATGACCAGCGAGAAGAATTAACTGAATTAATTCTAAAGTATGACCCTCTATTTATCCTTGACCAAGGGGAATTGGATCTGATCAAGGGTCCTCCAGCTCATATTAAAGTCAAAAATCCTCAGCTCAGTCGAGGCCCAATGTATCGCTATCCAGTTCAAGCAAAACAAATTATCACTGATATGTTGAAGGACATGGAGGATAGAGAGATCATTGAAAGATCCACAGCAGCCTGGTTATCACCTATCGTCTTGGTTAATAAACCCGATGGGAGTAAACGAATGTGCCTCGATTACCGCCATGTAAACCGGCATCTCGCAGCCGATGTCTATCCACTTCCGCGGCTAGATGAATTAGTGGACCAAGCCGCTGGACATCAATATTACGTCACTTTGGACATGCGAGAGGCATACTTTCAGATTTTATTAGATGAGGAGAGTCGAGATCTGACTACTTTCAGCGATGGTGTGGCTCTCTATCGTTTTCGTCGCCTTCCTTTTGGTCTTAACTGTTCTCCTGCAATCTTCTCATGACAAATAGTCAAATTGCTAACTCCTCTTCTACAGAAAGGTTGGGTTAAAAACTACTTAGATGACTTAATCTTATGGGTCCCCAGTTTTCCTACCCTATTGGATCGTTTAAAACAACTTTTCGAACTGCTTGCTAGTAATGGTGTAAAACTAAATCTTAGTAAGTGTGAATTTGGATGTAAAGAAGTGACCTTCCTGGGTCACCAGATTTCGGCAGAGGGAAGTAAACCGGATCCGAAGAATATAGAAGCCATAGTGAAAATGAAGCCACCCACCACTGTGAAGGAAGTGAGACGATTCCTCGGAATGTGCGGATTCTACAGAAAACATGTACCATCGTTCGCACGCGTCGCTACACCACTAACCAATTTGACAAAATCACGAACCACTTTTCACTGGACGGGCGAATGTCAGAAAGCATTTGATCATCTCAAATCTTGCCTTACCAATGCCCCTGTTTTAGTTGGAGCTAAAGTAGATCAGCCATTCATTCTTACTACGGATGCAAGTAACACACACATTGGGGGAGTCCTTAGTCAAGTTCAAGCTGACGGTACCAACTAGCCAATCGGGTACTTCTCAAAAAAATTGACCCCTTGCGAGTCTTGTTATTCAACCACCGACAAAGAGGCTCTAGCAATAGTTCTTGCATGCCAAAATTATCACCATTACTTATGGGGTACACGGTTCACAGTGATCACAGATCACCAACCACTGACCAGCATATTCAAACGCAGGACTAAATCACCAAGAATGAACCAATGGATTCTGGAAATGCGAGAGTACAATTATGATATACAATATCTCAAAGGTAAAGATAATTTTGTCGCAGACCAGTTGTCACGCCCTGTTCGAGTGGTAGTCCGATCGCCTGAAGCCACCTGGCTTGGGTTAAACCGAGAACAAATGAGAGATCGCCAGAGAGAAGAACCAGTATGGGGAGAACTTGCGCAGTATTTAGAAGGTGGTAGGATTCCTACTAAAAGACTGCCAAAGAATACATTAGATCAGTTTGCCTTGGTAGAAGAAATATTATATTTTGTACGTATAAAGGCGGACGGTAGTCTTCATTATAGTCTCATAGTTCCTCGTACCTTAGTTGTTCAGGCATTGCAACGCGCCCATGAATTGACAGGTCATCTAGGGCAGAAGAAAACTATTAAGAAAGCTGAAGAACTATATTATTGGCAAAACCTCGAAGTTGATGTATGTGAATATGTTTAAAAATGTCTAACTTGCCAAAGGTTCATGCAGAACACTGGATTGCAGCAACAGTGGAAGGAATTACCCCCAGTGAGTAAACCACTGGAGAGGATAGGTCTAGATCTCACTGACATGGTTGCTGGAACCCAGGGTTATCGCTATGTGCTTACAGTAGTGGACCACTATAGTCGTTTTGTCAGGTTTTTCCCCCTTACAACAAAACAGACCACACAAATCACAGACAAACTAGAACAGTATGTGGCACATTATGGCACTCCCCGTGGAATCGTCCTGGACAACGGAGGCGAGTTCACCAGCCAAGAATTCCACCGGTTCTGCCAGCAACACCAAATCACCTTGTACTACACAACCCCTTATCATCCCCAAGGAAATGGAGTGACCGAGAGGATGCACAGGACCCTGAAATCCGTCCTCTCCGCCTTATGTCAGGGCCACCCTCTCCGATGGCCCCAATTGCTCCAGTCTTGTCAGATCGCCATGAACCAGGTGGTGCATACGTCAACGGGTCAGCAACCGTATTTCGCCTTCTTTTCTCGCCACCCTCCCAGACTGGTCAGTGTGTCACTACCCTCAGTCAATGGCGAGGAAGACGAGATCACAGCAGCTCACGCCCTCATTCGGGACACTCACCGAAAAATGTCGAGAAGGTACCTAGACGTAGCTAATAGAAGGCGAAGGAACCAAGTGGTTGAAGTTGGAACCCTTGTGTGGGTCAAGAAAGAAACGGTGATTCCTGGCACGTGTCGAAAACTTAACGTGAAATGGGATGGTCCGTATCGTGTGGTGGAAGTGTTAATGGAAGGTAGCGTATGCGTGATAGAAAATGTATTCACAGGGAAGGTGTTGCAAAGAGCTGCCGGACAAGTAAAACCCTATTATGGAGGGGAAGAGTGGCTCTTAGAACCCCTGGACGAAGCGTTCATACCTGATCCAGAGGACGAACAATTACCACCACGTGAAAGACGACCTCCACGCAGACTAATTGAGGAATGTTGAAGTGTTGTAGTGTGATGAAGTGTTGATAAGATGGTTTTGGTCATATTTAGGTAAGTGCTGGATAGGGAAATGTGTGCGGGTCGGACTGTCTGACTATTGACTGTGGTAGTTCACGAGTTCAGAGAGAGTTTAAACTCGTGTTTGTGGTTAATCGGAGTATGTGTCAAGGGAGTAGCCCAGTTCAGTGGAGATATTATGTGGCTTTAATTCGAGGGGTAATCGGTATCCTCTCAATCTACAGTCAGCACGGCCTAGGGTGTAACAGTGACTTCAGGACCTAACGGGCGCTCGTCAGTTACTAGGTGGAGAGCTGGAAGCACAATAAAGTATGAATGGAGAGCATAAATGCGATAGTAGGATGTATGCATGGGAAGCGCCCCTGGGACGATCCTAGCAGCGAGAGTACGGGTTTGTCCAGGTGAGACGACCATGTTATCATTCAGGCAGGAGGATGACTGGAGCACATTTTTTCTACTGAATATTCGGGAGTTCATTGGTGGCAAGGAAGCGACCCCCTGGGGTACGCAAATTTATTCGTGGACTGACAGGTGCCACTTATGGGAGTATCAGATAGTGAGAACACTGTCTTAATCTGGAGTTCATAGGGTGATTCACAGTCAAATTGGGTAAGTCTGTCCCGTCCGCACACATGTCTCTAAGAAGTGTAGAAGAATGAATTGTATGAAGACTTACGATGTTCAAATTTTTTTTTTCTGGAGGATGTACCCTTGTAATGCCGTAATTTTAAGTTAGTATAAGTTTAATAAAAGTGTAATATAAGTTAGTATAAGTATAATATAAGTTAATATGTGTAATATAAGTTAGTATAAGTATAATGGAAGTGTAATATAAGTGTAGTTTATGTTAGTTTAAGTGTAATGTAAGTGCAGTCCTGGACTCCTGTTTAATTGATGGAATACAATGTATGGGAAATGGACCTCAAAATTCATTGTTTGGGCTTGATCCTAGTTAATGTATAGCAAGAGTGTAATATTATTAATAGATAAGACCGTGTGGAGCGAGATGGACCTGCAAAAGCATGATCTGTTTTTGATAAAGAGGCAAAGAAAGTTAATTCGAGGTTAAAATTCACGATAGGTTGTAATTACACTTTGAATTCAGAATTTTGTAGTTGGGTTTGTTATTATCATCTTGTACTAAATAATAATGTATATGAACTTAGGTAAAGTTTGATTATGGATTATAGTCATTTGTAGCCGCGAAATTTATTTAATTTTCACTGGCGCCAGATCACGTAGACCAGACAACTGCGACACATGGTTACAATTAATCAAAACTCGTGAGTTTAGGCTTCGGTAAAAACTGTCAGACCCATGTTACTGCCACAAAATTTGAAACATCATAAGTCAGTTTGTCTAAGTAAGAGGAAAGAGAAAATTCCTTGTTGCAAGTTCCTTGATGATTGTTATAGTAAGTAAACTGTAGAGTAATAGCCAAAGCCAGATCCGGTGTCAGGACAACAGCAGCAAGCGAGCGCGTGTCCTCTCTTCTATGCTCATTGTGAGTCCTGATGGGATCGGATCCACAGGTCAGTTGAGAGCGTCCTTAAATCCCCCCCCCTTTCTGTCTCAATAATAGATCTTCTATATATCTGTATATATAGTAAGTTGACTGATGAAATTCCCCAACTTCTCTTCTATGTTGATTGTGAGTCCTGACGGTCTACGTAGGAGCCACGGAGTGTTTCTAGCCAAAGCCCTTACATAAATCCCCCACTAGTTCATTTCTTTCTGCATTGTGGTCGATTATGTATTTGTATGGTCCACTTGGAAAAGTCTTTTCTTCTAAAGTGAAGTATTCTAGATAAAAGCGAGTGTGTTTTATGATGTCGGATTTCCTAACATACAGGGTATTGCAAGCGCTATGAAATTTTAAACAGAATCATTCTTGTGCAACCGATCATATACTTAATTATGTTAATTTATGTAACCCCTTTGGAAAATTAGGGTGAATATTCTAAATCTAGAGTAATCTTTGGTGATGTGACCCTGGGAATTAGATCCGCGAGTCCATTAGAGACCGTGGTTATTGCAAGTCACGCCAGAATTTGAAATATTCTTTTCTCTTTATTTGTGTACCTCGGGTTAGGGTAAGAGGTTAAGTTATATGTATAATTAATGTATGTAAATTATTGATCGGGCATAAAATTCATCAGTGTGCAGTATTATCAACATCTTGTTGAGTGTAAAAGCCCAAGGATCTTATCAGTGGTGGTGTTCACTCGATTAATAGGCTTTGTACCGTGATATGTGAGACAGCCTGATTTATTTTCTGTGGAGAAGAGAACATTATTTTCCCAGTTATTCTGGAGGAATCAGAGACTGAAGTATAAACTGTGTACTAGTTTCTATTGTTCGAGGGTTAATTTTATTTAATGTATGTTAAGGTTAGTAAATCATAATCATTTTTCTTATGTGTTTGATCTAAACTCCTCTGGAAAGTTTGATTGTGAGATCAAGTGGCCCGCAAGGTATGTTACTATCTATAGGATTCACACACTCTAATATACTCACGCTACCCTGATTACTGTCTCTAGGCCTCAGTGTCCCATCTTTCACTCAACGGGACTAATAACTTCTCTCCTGGCAAACGCTGGGTGGTGGCAGCCTACAAAATTTTTCTACTTCTACCTGTTGGTATTTCTTCCTAGTGGTAATAAATTTACGAGGCCTTCCTCAAAAATTCAAGGATCTCTTCCTCAGTAGTAATCAGTAATCAGTAAAAATCTAGTAAATTCATATAAACAAAATTATTAACATTACACTGGTGGAATACGGTGGGATATCTTAAAATTTCTATGCGTGCTAAAAAAACACGGCATGACACACGTTCTGTCTATTGGGCACGTCCAGTCTTATATTCTGGGTTCCTGGTCACTTAAATTTGAGAATACACTGTAGGGGATCACTCGTGAAATATCTGTCAATGCACACTATATCTGGGTCTAAGAGTACACACATATACATATAGTCCACTCACTTGGTTACCACTGGTGGGCCCAGGTTGATTCCTCCATCCGGAGGAAAAAGGGGCAGAGTGGCGCGTTCCTGGGCAGGGCCCCACACGTGGCCGTGGGGCTAAGGGCTCGGCCGGAAGAGGGCCAGGAGACGGGCCTGATGTGGGGTCTGGGAGCGCCTTCGGGAGACCTCGCCCACCGGTAGGTCGCGCCCTGGTGTTCGGGGCAACTCCTGGGGCAACAGGGGACTCAGGGGACTGGAACCCGGGACGGCTGGGCTGCGGCAACTGCTAGAGGGCGGCGTCGCCAACAGGGTCGCCTCATGGGAACCTCAGGCCGGGGGAGTAGTGGACAGGGCCCGTCGTCGGCTGCGAGGTCTGTGGGGGCTCTGGTCCAGCAGCTGTTCACCCTGGTGGAGTCGTACAGAACCAAGGTCTTTGGTAAGACCTTGCCATGCCTCAGGTGTAGGGTCCTCTCCGGCTGCTGGTTCTCCTGTAGGGGAGAAGCCGACTGTGGCTGGCTTTACTCCTGGCCCGACGTGACTTGTGGCCGACATCTGAGGGGCACAGGGAAGGATAGCTTCCGGGCGGCTTGTGGCCTGCGCTACCCCGACCTGGCGTGACTTGTGGCCGACCGCGACCTGAGTGGCCGGGAGGAGGATAGCTTCCGGGTGGCTTGTGGCCTGTGCTACCCTGGCCTGGCGTGACTTGTGGCCAACGCCTGAGTGTGCACAGGGGAGGATAGCTTCCTGGCGGCTTATGGCCTGCCTTACCTCTGGCCCGACATGACTTGTGGCCGACGTCGAGAGGGCACAGGAGGTGAGCTCTGGGACGGCTATGGCCTGTGCCGGCGAGCTAAGGTCACTAGCAGCTGAGAGACGGACAATGGCCGATCCTGCCTCGTGCCCAGTACGGCTCGTGGCCGGTACTGCGGTGCCGCTCTGGGGGGAACGCCGACAGGAGGCGGACGACTTGTGGCCAGTCCTGCCCGACCGACACGCGTCCGTGTCGCGGCCCTGTGGCGGGGAAGCAACTGGGGAACGGACTGTGGCCGGTTCTGCCCCATACCCGGTACTGTGGCCGATACCGCGGCGTTGTGTGGAGTTGTAAACTCCACCCCTTACCTGGTGAGTTGCGCTCCGGTCTGAGACTAGGTGCCGGCGACTGCTACCTTTCCGGGCCAACACCTGGGCGCAAGAGGGGCGCCGGGAAGTTATACAGGTAAGCCGTTCCTGTTCCCAGCCGCGCTGTGTTGGCGGCAGTCCCACGGTGGTACTGGGGGGGTTGGGGGTGCTGGTGTCGTCTGCCCCGGTCGCCGTGTGGTTTGTGGCTACAACCCCTAACTCCTGTATTTCATAAGTAGTAACAATAAAGTACTTGTTATTTGTTTGTGCAGATGATTTTTGTCTATCACTGTGAGTTGTAGAAATGAAGTAACTGTGTAACTCACTAATTTCTATCGTGGTGGGAAATGGTGATAGTGATGGTGAAGATGGTGTTGTCACCCACGGGTCGCCTGGCGCGGTGTCATCGTTGATTTTGTCTCAGCAAAATCTTAGGTCAGCGACTTCTCAATCTGGCAGCCGTGGTGGGGAACTGAGTAACGATGAGTAATGATGAGTAACGATGAGTAAGATGAGTGGTGAGTGAGAGCTCTGGTGTGCTGCCTCGTCTTGACCTTGTCAGCTCTGCGTTAGCGTGGTGGTTTGGGACGTAGGGTGGTTGGGGATTAAGTGGGGTTTGGTTGGGGTTAGAGAGAGGGTGAGGTTTATGTTAGTTGTGGGGTTGTGAGTCAATTGGTTTATTTGCTTGTTGCGTTGCACTCTTGATAATCGTAGTTCACTGGTTCGTCGTAAAAATTGGAGGATCGTTTGTCTTGTATCTTGATAATGTAGAATCAAAAGTAGAACTGAAGCTGATCTTTGTTACCACATCGTCTTGCTTATGAACTTCACTGTAGAATTGTAGGCGTGGTAAGTAAGTCTCCTCGCTACTTCGTTTGGTTGTTTCTTCCTCACTCGTGACTCGTTTTTCTTGCCGTATACTCGCTTCTAATTATTTACTCGCTTGTTGATTGATCAGGGTTGAAGGAAATCTCCAGGGTTGATTGAAGGGCTGGTCGACCTCTCCTTTCTTGATTTTCACCTCACCAAACAACGTCGATTTATCCCTTCATTCAGTGTAGGAGGTAAATGAATATTAGTACTGAGTAATAGTGGTGAGTAACAGCTGGAGTGAGGGGCTGGGTTGTGCATTGCTGTCTCGGCTTGACTTCGTCACCTCTACATCAGCGAGACAGAGAGAAGGTGGGGGGAGAGAGAATGTGGGGGTTGTAAGGTTGTGATAGAGGGTGGGGTTGTGACTGAAGGTGGGGTTGTAAGCTGTGAGTCGGCTTGTGAGGCGGTGATAGTTATGAGTTATGAGTCGTTTTGTTATCTCGTTTCTTCTTTTTGTTGCGTATAAACTCGTTACTTCAATTGTAGCGTTGCTTCTTTATCAGTTTTGATAATGTAAACTCGTAGACTTCTTGATTTGTAGGCTTAGAGGCTCGTAGACTTGTTAGCTGGTAGGCGCTGGATCGTACTTTACTGTAGTATAAGTGACGTAGTCGGCTTGTAGTTACCGCTGTTGCCAATGTAAGTGATGTAGTGGGCTCGTAGTTACCGCTGCACATCAAATGTTACCGTTGTAGCGGTTGAGGAGAGAAGTCTGTTGCGTATATCGATGAACGTAGCTAATATCGATGAGCGCTGTATAAATTCGTAAGGCGTAGAGGGTTTGTAGTGACCGCATGCCACCAATGTTGTAGGCGTTGTTCGGAAGGCATGATTTATTGTACTTGGTTCGTTTTTACCGCTTGCCACTAATGTTGTAGCCGCAGCCAAGGCGGTTGTAGGTCTATAATTTGTGGAGTTGTAGATATAACCTCAGTTCACTTGTTGTCAATGATGGGAAGAGTTAAAGATGAAATTTGGATTACTTGCAGTTTTATTGTCAATGTTAACTCTAGCACACACGAGAGAGTGTCTAGTGCTGGTTAACTGTCGCAAGCCTGCCCGCTGTCTCCCACAGTGCTCTTCGCTCCTTCTTCCTCTCTCCCTGCTCTCTCTTGTCAATCTGAATCTCGTCCTTTCCCTCTGATCTAAGGAAAGCCTTGTCACATGGACTACGCGTGTTCCAGAACCTTCTAGAACACTGTATGTGTGTATGTGTCAGCTTCCCACGGTAGAAAGTGTAAAGTTTGTCACTTCCTGGGCTGGTCAGGTAACACCTTGCAATATCTCCACTTCCTTATCTCTCTCTCACTCTCTCTAGCCTCCTATAATATACAAGTTATATATACTAGAGTTTACTAATATTTAGAGTTACGACAACGCGGCCCTCGAGCTGACGTTGGATTTTTTAGGACCGCCCCCGCACCTCCCCACGGTGGCGGGGGCCACGTCTACAAAGTACTGACCCCCAGTCTATGACAAAATGAAGCTACAGGGGTTCAAAGCAAGACTTCTGGCAGATACAGGAGCCGCCAGGTCCTGTGTGTACAAACATTTTTACTCCCGTCATAAGAAGGTTTTTGGCCCCCTTTTCTCCACTTCACCCAGGCTCATAGACGCGGGGGAAGGCCTCTTGCCTATTCGTGGGGAAACTCGGGCCCTACGAACCAAGACCCACCAACCAGTCTCCACATGCCATCCCTTCATTGTTTTTAACTCTTCCTGCAATACCTATGATGGCTATTTGGGATTGAACCTGCTCCAAAAACTCCATACCCACATAGACTGCTACGGGAGGCGACTCCACTTCCAACCACCTCCCCAACAGCCCCCAGCCATCTGCACGTGCGCAAGTCAAAATGACACTCCCCCCTCCCCTTTCATTGGCCCACCTTCCCCTCCCCCTTCTCCTGCCCCAGCTCCCCCTTGCCCCACTTTCCCCGCGACCGTTGCGGCCACCCTCACCATTCCCCCCCACCATGAAGCTTGGCTACGGATCAATAAGCCCACATGGACCCATTCCCCCTTTTCCCCAAGTGTCCTCACCGGGCCCCTCTCCGCCTGCCTGATATCGCCGACCTTTTTTCCGCCCGACCTCAACGCCATCAATGTGGCGAACCTTGCGGCTACACCCCTCACTCTGTTAAGAGGACTCATGATCGGCGACCTTGAGGCAGCTGTGCCTTCCGACACCCCACTCCTAAATTCAAATCCCTCTCCCCTCCCTCCTTTACCCGACCACCTGCCCCCCCCATCAAGCCGAGATGCTGCACCATCTACTAGTTGAAAATCAAGACCTTTTTCTACCGGGCCCGCCGACTTGGGACATACAACATACTTGGCCCATGAAATTCACACCACCGGGCCTCCTATTCGGCAACCCTAATCCACACCAATGGGCCAAACAGGACAGGCAAGTCCACGAAATGCTGGACGCCGGCATCATCACGCCCTCTACCAGCCCCTGGTCTTTCCTCGTTGTCCTGGTTCGGGAAAAAAGACGGCACTCAGCGATTCTGGATCAATTACCACTACCTGAACGATGTAACCACCAAGGATGCCACTCCTCTCCCCCGCATAAACGACTCCCTAGACTCCCCACACGGCTCCACCTGGTTCTCCATGCTGGACCTCCAGTCAGGATACTGGCAGGTCCTTGTCCAGCCCTGAGATCAAGGGAAAACGGCTTTTTCCACAAGTAATGGGAAACATTATCAGTTTAATGATCTTCCTTTCAGGTTATGCAATGCCCCGGCCAACTTCTCCCGCGTCATGGAGTCCGTCCTCAGTGGCCTAACCTGGGAAGTCTGCCTGGCGTACCTCGACGATGTTATCATCTTCAGCAAAACGTGGGCTGATCACCTGCACTGCCTCCGACAGGTGTTCCAGGCCGGATTGAAACTCAAGCCCACTAAGTGTCCTAGCCACCCGCTTCGTTGCCTTCCTAGGACACATTGTCTCTGGAAAAGGCATCTCCGTGGACCCCAACAAGCTGAGAGCTATCGCCGACCAGCCCCTTCCACAAGACATTCACCAAGTCCGTTCCTTCTTGGGGCTCGCGTCGTATAACCGGCGGTTCATCAAAGGGTTCGCTGACCTTGCAAATCCACTCCACGACCTCACTAAGAAAGGTGAACCATTCGTCTGGAGGACGACCGAATAGCAGAGTTTGACACCTTAAAGGTAAAACTCGTTTCCACCCCCATCGTCACTTTCCTGAACTACGACCTCCCCTTCAGATTATACACTGAAGTCTCACTGGTAGCCATAGGCGCCGTCCTGGCGCAGGTCCAGAAAGGGCGCGAGCACATCGTCGCTTGCGCCAGCCGCACCCTAAACCCTGCCGAACGAAATTACTCTGCTACTAAGCACGAGTGTCTGGATATCATCTGGGCCCTCGACTACTTCAGGGCCTACCTATCCGGCACCAGGGTCACCGTGATCACAGACCACCAATCCCTTCAGTGGCTCTGGCAATCGGCCACTCAGAGCACCCAGCTCCTCTACTGGCTCAAAGCACTCAAGGTGTTTGGCTACGAGTTTGCCTACCAGCCCGGGAAATTGCATACCAACGCCGAATCCCTCTCCCGTTTGCTGGTACGATCCCTACTCCCTCATTCCAAGCTGATCCAGCACTGGCAGAATCAAGACCGGCCCCCGTGGATTCCCCAGCACCTATTTTCAAAACTCCACCTGCAAGAGGACCAACTCTTTACACCATCGGGGCACATCGGCCTGGATCTGGACTCCGCCATAGGCGTCCTCACCCACCTCCACTCAGACAATGGGATCCACCTGGGTACAAAAAGTATTAACCCAGGTCTTCAATGACCTCTACTGGGCCCCCAACTCCACTACTCTCGCCCAGCGTGTCACTCAGGCGTGTCGAGCGTGCTGCCTAGGAAAGGACATCACCCGTTCTGCAGGTCCTGCCGGCAAGATCTCTGCCCACAAACCTTGGCAGTTATTGTCTGTTGATGTTGTCGGACCCCTGCCACCTAGATCCGGCTACAAATACATCATTATATTCGTCGACGTCTACTCCAAGTTCCTGATCGCTTGTCCAGCTAAGGAGCACACCGCTGTCACCATAGCCGATGCCTTCATGCTCCACGCCTTCCCCTACTTTGGCGTTCCACAGGCCATTCACTCTGATATCACCGCAGAGTTCACGAGGCAAATCTGGAAGGAACTATCCACCCTATTCGGGTTCTTCATTTCCCACTCTTCTCCCTACTGGCCCCAAGGAAATGGGGTATGCAAAAGGAGCCATCGGACCCTGCTAAACCAGATCAGGACCCGCATCCAAGATACCCAAGATCAAGAGTGGCCTGTGCATGTCAAAATCGTCCAATGAGGAATTAACACCTGCCCATGTGATGACGGCATCACCCCCCATGAGCGGGTTTTTGGAGAGGCACCCCTCCTTCCTCTCCGACAGCACCTTTAACCCCCCACTCACTCCTCAACCATCGACCCCCTGCAGCACCTGAAGCACCGGTTGCAACACCTACACACACACACCAAGACACCCAAATCGATTCCTCCCCCATCAACCCTTACAAACCAGGCGACGAGGTTTTCGTTGCACACCTCCCCATCCCCAATAAAATTGCCCCTCGCTTCATGGGACCCTATACCATCACTAAAGTCCCCAACCCCTTCCAAGTCGTCATCGACTGCAACGGAACCTCCCACACTTACAGGAATCGCCACGTCCGCCCCGCCCAGGACTCCCTCACCCCCGCTGCTCCCTCCCCAACTACCCGAGCCAAAACAACACCAACTCCCCATGAGGAGCCTTTTCTCTACTACTCCTCCCCATCCACATCCCCACTGGTCTCCACCACCCCAATAATCCTCCCTACTCCTCATCTCACATGGAAAAACTCACCCCGCCGCACTCCCAAGTAACACCACCCCCACACTCCACCGGCAATATAAACTGCGCTGGACTGCCCTTAGCCAGCATTCACCTCCAAACCACCACCACCATGCGCATCATGAGAATCACTTGGATCCCCACCTTCGGGCGACACCAACTCGTCCGGAGCACACACACCACTTACTACGACACCTCCAGCAAGCAAACCACGCTTCCACTCTTCATGTCGCCTACTCCCACCACCTGCAGGTCAATATACCGACCACTGGACTACCTTCCTGTATCACCTCAAACTCATCCACTCGCCAGGTAAGGGGTGGAGTTTACAACTCCACGCAACACCGCGGTATTGGCCATTGTCATACCGGGTATGGGGCAGAACCAGCCATAGTCCGTTCCCCAGTTGCATCCCCGTTGCAGGATAGGACCGGCCATAAGTTGTACGACTCCTGTAGTCGTTCCCCCCTGAAGTAGCGCTGCAGTATTGGCCACAAGCCATGCTGGGTATGAGGCAGGAATGGCCATAGGCCGTCCCTGTTACTAGTCCTCTTAGCTCCATGGTACGGGCCACTAGCCGCCCTGGAGCTGTAGTCCCCTGTGCCACTACGACGTCGGTCACTAGTCACGTCAGGTCAGAGGTAGAGCAGGCCACTAGCTGCACTGAAGCTGTAGGTCCCTGGGCCACTACGACGTCGGCCACTAGTCACGTCAAGTCGGAGGTTGAGCAGGCCACAATTGGCTTCACTCCTACAGGAGATCCTGCAGCCAGAAAGGACCCTTTCCCCGAGCCATGGCAAGGCTTCACCCGAGGCCTTGGTTACCTGCAACTCCACCAGTGTGAACAGCAGCCGAAACGGAGCCCAGCAGACCCAGCAGCAATGTCGGGACCTGTCCACTACTCCCCCTGACCGAGGTTCCCGTGTGACAACCCTGACGGCGACTCCGCCCTCCAGCCGTTGCCGCAGTCCAGCCGCTCCGAGTTCCAGTACCCTGGGACCTCAGTCACCCTGGGAGTTGCCCCGAACACCAGGGCGTGACTTATCTGTGGGCGAGATCTCTCCAAGTCTCTCCCAAACTCGACATCAGGCCCGTCTCCTGGCTCTCTTCGGGCCGAGCCTTTAGCCACACAACTATGTGTGGGGCCCTGCCCAGGGCGTGCCACTCTGCCCTCCCTCCAGACGGAGGAATCAACCTGCACCCCACCAGTGATACTGAAACAAGTGGACTTTACCTGTGTGTGTGCATTCTAGACCCAGATATGTGTACGTTAGTTTATACTACGTGAGTGATTCCTTATAGTATATTCAAGTGATAAAGTGACCAATAGCCCCGAGTGTAAGATTTGACGAGCCCAATAGTAATTTTGGCCTAATTCATATCCCGAGTGGAGTCCTCTGCATCCCCCAGTGAACGAAACACAACAGGACTAACAGAACAATAATACTGTATCGATCATGCCATTCCCTTGTTTATCCAAACTCTCCCTTCCTAGTGCACAGGCACGCAAGTGAAATACCACAGTGACTAACAGAAGGAAAGGATATTATTCCAATCCTGCCTTCCCCTTGTGTATTAAATCTTCACCCGCCCCAGTGTCCAGGCACATTAGTTATGATATGTCTAGCCATCTCCAAATGTCTCGCTAGAATACCGCAGTCCCCCCTTCAGTGATCGCTGCACAGCAGGCTCCATTCGAGATAGACTTCCGGCCAGGTAAGTGTCTATTGACACGTAATTCGTGTATCAGTGCCGTCTAGTGCTATACAAGATTGGGAAATTGTAGTAAATCCATTCCTGTGTCCTGATTCATAAGTGTATTTTATGTGCCATAAGTGTTGGGTGAATACTACCATACTTTCCCTAAGCTGGTATAGAGACAGATTTCCAGTCAAGTAAAACCTTGTATTAACCAATCCCCAGCCCCCCCTTGTTTACTGCCATCCTCTGACGGGCTCTCCACCATGAGCCCGTGCCACACCAGTGTGGCAAATCTCACCATCACCACCACCACATCCCCAGCCAACCCAGCGTCTAGTGTATTTATTGATATATTATTGTTTCTGGGAAGATATTTGTAATACATGTGTGTAACAGTCACTGCCTTGTTTTTGTATCCAGTCCTTTCCTTAGAATTGCCGACCTGGTCTAGAAGAGGAACCCGCTGTAGCCTGCGTATTTGAAGGACGAGAATGTTATGCTACGTATTTGTGGGTCGGTTTCCCGCCCTCAAATACGCAGGCTACAGCGGGTCCCTATTCTAGACCAGGAGGTAACTCTAAAGAGTAGGACTGGACACAAAAACAAGGCAGTAAGTATTACACACATGTATTCCAGATATTTTCCCAAGGACAATAGTACATCACAAATATATTCCAACTGGGTTGGTCGGGGATGGGTTAACTCTTAACACAAATGGAATCTCTCACTATACCGACTGCTAGAAGTATGGTACTATTTACCCAACACTTATGGCACATACAATACACTTATAATTTAAGACACAGGAATGAATTTACTATAATTTCCCAAACCCGTATAACACTGGACGGCACTGTATATGAGCTACGTTAACACCTGTGTCACAGACACCTGTTGGCCGGAAGTCTATCTCAGGTAAAGTTGCCCGTAGTGATCACTGGCAGGGGGGACTGCGATATTCTGGTATACCCTGACTAACATGACTGGACACGGGGGTGGGTGGAGATTTAATGCGCAAAGGGGAGGCACAATGGAAATAACATGTACTCCTTTTGTTGGTCACTGAGGTGTTTCACTCACGGTGGTTGAGAAGGGAGAGTGTCAATAACAAGGGAATGGCACAACCGACACAATATTAATGTTCTGCTGGTCACAAAGACAGTTCAGGACGCGGGACTCTACCCGGGATATAGGTCAGGCCACGTTTAGCTATTAGGCTCGTCCAGTCTTATACTCTGGGTTTCTAGTCACTTAACTCGGGTATACACTGTAGGGGATCACTCATAAGGTATACGTTAATGCACACAAATACAGTATCTGGGTCGAAAGAGCACACACATATGTAAAGTCCACTCACTTTGTTACCACTGGTGGGCCCTAGGTTGATTCCTCCATCCGGAGGAAGGGCAGAGTGGCGCCCCCCTGAACAGGGCCCCACACGTAGTTGAGGGACTAGGGGCTTGGCCCGAAGAGAGCCAGAAGACAAGCCTGTCGTCGGGTCTGGGATAGACTCAGGGAGGCCTCGCCCACAGGTGAGTTGCACCCTGGTGTTTGGGGCAACTTCCGGGGCAACTGAGGACCCAGGGCACTGGAACCCGGGGCGGCTGGACTGCGGCAACTGCTAGAGGGTGGTGTCGCCGACAGGGTTGTCTCACGAGAACCTCGGGCCGGGGGAGTAGTGGACAGGGCCCGTCGTTGGCTGCAGGGACTCTGCTTCGGCCACTGTTCACCCTGGTGGAGTTGCAGGGAACCAAGACCTCGTGTGAGGCCTTGCCACGCCTCGGGTGAAAGGTCCTCTCTGGCTGCAGGTCCTCCTGTAGGAGAGAAGTGGACGGTGCCCTGCTTTACACCTGGCCCAACGTGACTTATGGCCAACGTCGTGGTAGCAGAGGGGGCATCAGCTTCAAGGCGGCTAATGGCCTGCTCTGCCTCTGGCTTGACGTGACTTATGGCTGACATCTGGGGGGCACAGGGGGCAACAGCTTCAGTGCAGCTAATGGCCTGGCCTACCTCTGGCCCGACGTGACTTATGGCCGACGTCTGGGTGGCCCAGGGGACAACAGCTTCAGTGCGGCTGATGGCCTGCCCTACCTCTGGCCCAACATGACATGGCTGACGTCGGAAGGACACAGGAGGTGGTAGCTCTGGTGCAGCTAATGGCCCGTACCGGTGAGCTGGGAGCACTAGTAGCAGAGGGACGGACTGTGGCCGATCCTGCCTCGTACCCAGTATGGCTTATGGCGTCGGCCACGAGTCACGCCAGGCCTAACACAGTGCAGGCCACATGCCGCCAGGAAACCAGGCCCAACACAGTGCAGGCCACAAGCCACCAGGAAACCAGGCCCAACACAGTGCAGGCCACAAGCCGCCAGGAAACCAGGCCCAACACAGTGCAGGCCACAAGCCGCCAGGAAGCTACCCTCCCAGTCACTCAGGCATCGGCCATGAGTCACGCCAGGCCCAATACAGAGCAGGCCACAAACCGCCAGGAAACTATCCTCCCCTGTACCCATCAGGCATTGGCCACGAGTCACGTTGGGTCAGGAGCAAAGCTGGCCACAGTCCGCTTTTCCCCTACAGGAGCACCAGCAGTCGGAGAGGACCCTACACCCGAGGCATGGCAAGGTCTTACCCAGGACCTTGGTTCCCTACGACTCCACCAGGGTGACCAGCTGCCGGACCAAAGCCCTCGCAGACCTCGCAGCCGACGACGGGCCCCGTCCACTACTCCCCTGGCCCAAGCTTCCAGTGAGGCGACCCTGACGGCGACGCCGCCCCCGAGCAGTTGCCGCAGCCCAGCCGCCCCAGGTTCCAGTCCCCTGGGTCCCCTGTTGCCCCAGGAGTTGCCCCGAACACCAGAGCGCGACCTACCGGTAGGCGAGGTCTCCCGAAGGCGCTCCCAGACCCGACGTCAGGCCCGGCCCCTGGCCCTCTTCAGGCCGAGCCCTTAGCCCCACGGCCACGTGTGGGGCCCTGCCCAGGAACGCACCACTCTGCCCCTGTTTCCCTCCTGACGGAGAAATCAACCTAGCCAACCAGTGTTAACCAAGTGAGTGGACTATCTATATATGTGTGTGTACCCTTAGACTCAGTTATAGTGTGCATCGACAGATATCTCACGAGTGATCCCCCTACAGTGTATCCTCAAAGTGAAGTGACCAGGAACCATGAATAAGATTGGACATGCCGATAGATAGAACGTGGCCTGACCTATATCTGAAAGGTAGAGTCCCGCTGCCCTGGACAGTCTTTGTGATAATCAGGAAATACCCGTTGTGTCGTTGTACCTTGCGTTGGTGTTTACGCTCTCCCTCCCCTGTGTTCAGTTAAACTTCCACCCAGCCTTTGTCCCGACATGCTTAACCCGGGCATACCAAAATACCACAGTTCCCCTTGCTAATGATCTTTACGGGCAACCCTACCTGAGATAGACTTCCGGGCACCAGGTACCTGAATACAGGTGTAACGTAATTTATATATATATGTAGTGCCATCCAGTGCTATACGTATTTTAGAGATTGTAGTAAAATCATTCTTGTGTACGGAAATATAAATATGTTGTACGTACCACGAGTGTCGGGTCGATAGTACCATACCTGAACAAGAAGGTATAGTGACAGACAGCAATTTTGTACAGTGTTCACTTATCCCCGGCCAACTCATTGTAATATCTGTGATGTACTATTGTTCTAAGTTAAATATCTAGAAAACATGTATAATATTTACTGCCTTGTTTTTGTGTCCAGTCCTACTCTTAGGAGTTACCTCCCGGTATAGAATAGGAACCGGCTTTAGCCTGCGTATTTGAGGGCGAGAAACCGTCCCACAAATACATAGCACAACACTAAAAATTGCCGACCCGGTCTAGAATAGGGACCCGCTGTAGCCTGCGTGTTTGAGGGACGAGAAACCGGCCCACAAATACGTAGCATGACAATAATTAACCAGGAAAAAATTATTCGAGAAATAAAAAATCTGCAATACTGATATATAAAACTAATATTTATCACTTTGTCACCAAAGTTCGCAAATTCATCTTGCATCAAAGACTGAAAATAACTGCAGCTTCCCAGGAGCTTTGACATGAAATGTTATTGAAATACAGGAGTTAGGGGTTGGAGCCACCAACAACACGGCGAGCGGAGCAGACGACACCAGCTTCCCCAACCCCCCCCCAGATCACCGGGAGATTACCGCCAGCGCAGCACGGCCGGGAGCAGGAACGACCTACCTGTTCAACTTCCCGGCACCCCTCTTGTGCTCAGGTGAGGGCCCGGAAAGGTAGCAGTCGCCGGCACCTTGTCTCCAGCTGGAGCACAGCTCTGCAGGTAAGGGGTGGAGTTTACAACTCCACACAGCGCCGCAGTAGTACTGACAATTGTCGTACCGGGTACGGGGCAGAATTGGCCATTGTCCGTTCCCCAGCTGTCTCCCCGCCACAGGGCAGCGACACGGACGCGTGTCGGTCAGTCTCCTGTAGGTGTTCCCCCAAGAGCGGCACCGCGGTACCAGCCATGAGCCGTACTGGGCATGAGGCAGGATCGGCCATAGTCCGTCCCTCAGCTGCTAGTGACCAAAGCTCATTGACACAGGCCATAGCCGTCCCAGAGCTCACCTCCTTGGCGATAGCCATGAGCCACGCCAAGCCTAACACAGTGCAGGCCACAAGCCGCCAGGGAAATAGGCCCAACACAGTGCAGGCCACAAGCCGCCAGGAAAGTAGACCCAACACAGTGCAGGCCACAAGCCGCCAGGAAACCAGGTCTAACACAGTGCAGGCCACAAGCCGCCAGGGAAGTAGACCCGACACAGAGCAGGCCACAAGCCACCAGGAAACTAGGTCTAACACAGTGCAGGCCACAAGCTGCCAGGAAAGTAGACCCAACACAGTGCAGGCCACAAGCCGCCAGGAAACCATCTCTCCCTGTGCCCTCTCGGCGTCAGCCACGAGCCACAAGCAACACCAGACCCAACACCTTGTAGGCCACAAGCCGCCAGGAAATCAGGTCTAACACAGTGCAGGCCACAAGCCGCCAGGAAACTATCTCTCCCTGTGCCCTCTCAGCGTTGGCCACGAGTCACGCCAGGCCTAATACAGTGCAGGCCACAAGCCGCCAGGAAACCAGACCTAGTGCAGTGCAGGCCACAAGCCGCCAGGAAACCAGACCTAGTGCAGTGCAGGCCACAACCCGCCAGGCAGCTATCCCTACGATCACGCAGGCGTTGGCCACGAGTCACGCTTGGCCCAGTACAGAGCAGGCCACAAGCCGCCAGGAAACTACCCTCCCCGTAACCCATCAGGCGTTGGCCACGAGTCACGTCGGGTCGGGAGCAGAGCTGGCCATAGTCCGCTCCTCTCCTACGGCAGCACCAGCAGTCGGAGAAGACCCTTCACCCGAGACGTGGCAGAGTCTCAACCAGGACCTTGGTTCCCTACATCTCCACCAGGGTGACCAGCTGCCGGACCAGAGCCCCCGCAGACCTCGCAGCCGACGACGGGCCCCATCCACCCCCCCCTCGGGCCGAGCTTCCTGTGAGGCGTCCCTGATGGTGACGCCGCCCTCGAGCCGTTGCTGCAACCCAGCCGCCCCGGGTTCCAGTCCCCTGGGTCCCCTGCTGCCCCAGGAGTTGCCCCGCACACCAGGGCGTGACCTACCGGTGGACGAGGTCTCCCAGTGACACTCCCAGATCCTACGTCAGGCCCGGCTCCTAGCCCTCTTCAGGCCGAGCCCTTAGCCCCACAGCCACGTGTGGGACCCTGCCCAGGGCACGCCACTCCGCCCCTGTTTCCCTCCTGACAGAGGAATCGCCCTGGGCCCATCAGTGTCACCCAAGTGAGTGGACTATCTATATATATGTGTGTGTACCCTTAAGCTCAGTTCTAGTGTGCATCTACAGGTATCTTATGAGTGATTCCCTACAGTGTATCCACAAGTGAAGTGACCAGGAACCCCGAATAAGATTGGACGTGCCGATTGATAGAACGTGGCCGGACCTATATTGAAAGGTAGAGTCCTGCCGCCCTTGACAGCCTCAGTGATAACCTAAACATGCCCCATTTTGTATCCTTGTGCCTTGCGCTGGTGTTTACGTTCCCCCTCACCTGTGTTCAGTTAAGCTTGCATCAGCCCCTTGTCTCAGCCGCGTGGCTAACCCGGGCATACCAAATACCACAGTCCCCCCTGTTAAATACCTTTACGGGCAACCCTACCAGTGATAGACTTCCGGCCGCCAGTTACCTGAAGTACAGGTGTAACGTAAGATATACATGTATACAGTGCCGTCCAGTGCTATTCGGGTTTTAGAGATTGTGTCAAAACCATTCCTGTGTCCGAAGATATAAATGTGTTGTATGTAACACGAGTGTCGGGTGAATAGTACCCATACTTGAACAAGAAGGTAAAGTGACAGATAGCAATTGTGTACAGTGTTCACTTGCCCCCCGGGAAATCCTTTGTAATATCTGTGATGTATTATTGTTCTGTGTCTTATGTCTAGAACACATGTGTGATATCCACTGCCTTGTTTTTGTGTCCAGTCCTGCCCTTAAGAGTTACCTCCCGGTCTAGAATAGGGACCCGCTTTAGCCTGCGTATTTGAGGGCGAGAAACCGTCCCACAAATACGTGGCATAACATTGGTGGCTAGCGGTGTTTCTTGACCCGGACGGTAAAAAAGGACTGGAAAAGTTTTTGTGAAAATGGCAGCCAAAACACATGTACCCCTACCAAAATTTGACCCAGAACAATGCAACATCTCGACTTACTTGCAAATGGTCAAGCCATTGCTCGATATTGGTTTTGAAGAAGATAATCAGAAAATTGCGGTCACTCTACCTTACGTGGGAAAGGCGGTAGCTAGCGTAGCACCAAAGATAGTCCCCGACCTCACGTGGGCTAGATTAACAAAAATTGTTGTAGACGATATCACCCCGTCATTAGGGAAAGTTGTCACAGTATCACAACTAGATGCCTTCAGATATGACGGGGACCTGGACAATACCCTGGTCCAAGCTAGGCGACTCGTCACTGCCGCATACCCAGGTGCTCAAGTGAATACCCGGGATGAACATATTTTTAATACTCTCCTTAGAGTCCTCCCGGGCATGGTCAAGGAACATTTTACCATCCATGACCCGACATGAAATTTGGACCGCGACGTCCAAATCATACGCCACCTCCTCACCGCCCGCTCCGACACGCAACAAATCGGGGTTGTGAGCCGGTTCCCGACGAAACCCCCACCCACGCGGCCCCAACCCTCTCCAGCCCCACCGCGAGATACCTCCGCCTCGGCTCTCGCCAGAGCCCACCCCACCAGGAGGTGGTCGCCTCAGGACGACAGTACAAACCTCATCACGATCAACCCGTGGGAGTTCGCCACCTATAATAGCCGCTGCCCACTTCACGACATTCGTGAGCAGCTCAAGGTGGCGCGCAGAAGGAAAGCCAATCCACCGAGGCGCCGCCTGATGCTGGCAGTAGAGGAGGGCCCAGCGAACCCCCAACCCACTCTCGTCGAGGAACCTGACGGTGGCTGCTAGACTAAGGCCCCACTGGCGCTGGATTTTTAGGATTGCCCCCGCACCGCCCCACAGTGGCGGGGGCCACCTCTGCCAAATACTGACCCCCGGTTTATGAAAAGATGAAATTGCAGGGGGTCAAGGCGAGACTCATGATGGACACAGGAGCCGCCAGGTCTTGCCTATATACTCACTTTTACTCCCGCCACCAGGAAAAATTTGGACCCCTTCTCTCCACTTCAACTCGTCTTATAGACGCGGGGGAAGGCTCCCTACCTATCCGTGGGGAAACACAAGCCCTACAAGCAACGACGCATCAACAAGCCTCCACTCGTCATCCCTTCGTCGTGTTTGATTCGTCCTGCCGCGCGTATGATGGTTACTTGGGGCTAGACCTACTGCAAAAGCTCCACACGCACATAGACTGCCACGGGAGATGACTGCAGTTTCGGCAGCCCCCCCAAGAACCTGCAAGCATATGTACGTGCGCAAGCCAGGACAGCGCCCCTCCACCTTCTCCTAAGCCGGCCCCCGGCCCCACATTTCCCGCGACCGTCGCGTCCTCCCTCACCATTCCCCCTCACCACGAAGCGTGATTAAAAGTCAACAAGCCCACAGGGACCCATACCCTTTTCTCCCCCAGTGTCCCCACCGGGCCCCTCGTGGCCTGCCTAATGTCGCCAACCTTCCTTCCGCCCCACTTGAACGCCATCAAAGTGGCGAACCTGGCGGCTACACCCCTCACTCTGCCGAAGGCACTTTTGGTTGGCGACCTAGAACCGGCAGAGCTGTGCGACACCACACCCCAAGAGTCACCTCTCTCTCCCCTTCCTCCACTACCTGAACACCTATCGCCGCATCAGGCCGAGACGCTACACCACCTGCTCTTCGAGCACCAGGACCTCTTCTCCACCGGGCCCGCCGACTTGGGGCATACGACGTATTTAGCCCATGAAATCCACACCACTGGGCCTCCCATTCGACAACCCTTGCACCGGAAGAACCCGCACCAATGGGCTGAGGAGGACCGGCAAGTTCAAGAAATGCTGGATGCCGGCATCATAACGCCCTCTACCAGCCCCTGGTCCTCCCCTGTCATCTTGGTCCAGAAGAAAGACCGCACGCAATGCTTCTGCGTCGACTACCGCCGGTTGAACGATGTCACTACGAAAGATGCCACTCCTCTTCCCCGAATAGACGACTCCCTAGACTCCCTACATGGCTCCACCTGGTTTTTTATGTTGGACCTCCAGTCAGGATACTGCGAGGTCCCCGTCCACCCCCAGGATCAAGAGAAAACTGCTTTCTCCATGAGCAACGGGAGACTGTACCAATTTAACGTTCTCCCCTTTGGGCTCTGCAACGCCCCAGCCACCTTCTCCAGCCTCATGGAGTCCGTCCTTAGCGGTCTGACATGGGAAGTCTGCCTGGCGTACCTCGATGATGTAATCGTGTTTAGTAAAACGTGGGCTGATCACCTGCACCGCCTCCGGCAGGTATTTCAGCAGATACGCCAGGCTGGGCTCAAACTCAAGCCTACTAAATGTGTTCTAGCCGCCCGCTCGGTCCCCTTTCTAGGACACATTGTCTCGGGGAAAGGCATCTCTCCCGATCCTGAAAAGTTAAAAGCCATCACTAATCAACCACTTCCCCAAGACGTGCACCAAGTCCGTGCCTTCCTAGGCCTCACATCATACTATCGGCAGTCCATTAAAGGGTTTGCCGACCTTGCGAAACCACTCCACGACCTCACTAAAAAGGGTGAGCCCTTCGTCTGGAGCAACGACCATGTCGCCGCATTCCACTCCCTGAAGGAAAAGCTTGTTTCCTCCCCCATCGTCGCCTTTCCCAACTATGACCATCCATTTGAATTGTATACCAACGTGTCCTGGTGGCCATAGGCGCCGTCCTGGCCCAGGTCCAGGACGGGCACGAGCACATCATAGCTTGCGCCAGCCGCACCTTAAACCCCGCCGAACGCAATTACGCAGCTAACAAATGCGAATGTTTGGGGGTCGTCTGGGCCCTTGATTACTTCAGGGCCTACCTATCGGGCACCAGTGTCACCATCATCACAGACCACCAGTCCCTCCAGTGGCTGCGGAAGTCAGCCACCCACAACGCCCAGTTCCTCCGCTGGCGCGAATCACTGGAAGAGTTTGATTATAAGATCACGTACCGGCCTGGGAAATTACACACCAACGCCGACGCCCTCTCCCGCCTGCCAGTACAATCACTCCTCCCTCAGTCTGATTTAATCCAACACTGGCAAGATCGAGATCGACCCCCCTGGATTCCCCAGCACCTTTTCAACAAACTCCACCTGCAAGGGGACCGACTCTTCACGCCTTCCGGTCACATTGTCCTTGACCTGGACTCCGCCATGAGCGTCCTCACTCACCTCCACTTGGACAATGGTATCCACCTGGGTACAAAGAAGCTGACTCAGGTCTTCAATGACCTCTACTGGGCCCCCAACCCCAGTACCCTAGCCCAGCGTGTCACCCAGGCGTGTCGAGCATGCTGCCTAGGGAAGGACATTACCCGCACAGCGGGTCATACCAGCAAAATTACTGCCCACAGGCCCTGGCAGCTTTTATCCGTCGACGTTGTTGGGCCCCTGCCACCCAGATCCGGCTACCGTTACATCGTCACCTTCGTCGACGTGTACTCAAAGTTCCTTATTGCTTGCCCGGCCAAGGAACACACTGCCGTCGCCATAGCCGACGCCTTCATGCGCCACGTCTTCCCCTACTTTAGCGTCCCCCAGGCCATTCGCTCCGATAATGCCCCTGAATTTACAGGCCAAATCTGGAAAGAACTGTCCGTCCTATCTGGGTTTTCCATTTCGCACTCCTCCCCATACTGGCCCCAAGGAAACAGGGTATGTGAGAGGAACCATCGAACCCTCTTAAACCAAATTAAGACCCGGATCCAGAGCACCCAGGATCATGAATGGCCTGCCCACGTCAAAGTCATACAGTGGGGGATGAACACATGCCCCCGCGACGATGGCATCACTCCACACGAACGTGTATTTGGAGAGGCGCCCCTCCAGCTCCCTCTCCAACAACACCTACAACCCCTTGCAGATCCCTTATATCACCTGAAGCGTCGCCTGCAACACCTGCACAGCCACCAAGACGCTCAGACAGATTCCTCCCCTACTAACCCTTACAAACCAGGTGACGAGGTCTTTGTGGCCCGCTTGCCCACCCCTAGTAAGGTCGCCCCTCGCTTTATGGGGCCGTATGTAGTCACACAGGTCCCCAACCCCTTTCAAGTTGTCATCGACTATCACAGGACACCACGCACTTACAGGAATCGCCACGTCCGCCCCTCCCGTGACTCCACCGGGCCTTCCGCACCCGCCCCAACCACGAGAGCCGGTCCCACGCCAACCGCTCCCCAAGAAGAGCCCTTTGTTTATTATTCCTCCCCCTTCCCTTCCACCCCGGCTTCCACTCCCACACCACCCACTCCAAGTGCTCACCGCACACCGGCCAGAAATGCCACTCCAGCCTCTCCGCACTCCTCGCCCAGCCCAACCCCCACCCCGCCGACCTCGCCAACCAACCATACACCACTACCACGCACTCTGCCCGCCCCCACCCCACCTTCCCTTTCCTCGTCGCCGCCCATTCCACACCTAACCACGACCACAACCAATTCCGGGCGCATTTCACGCCCACCCATGCGCTACACCTCAACCCCTATGCCCACCCATTCACCCAGTAGTGATCAACTGCCCACCCCACCCCCCAATACCGCCCCAATATCCCTCCTTTCTCCACACCTCGTGTGGAAAAACCCGCCCCACTCCATTCCCAGCGGAACACCGCACCCACACTCCACCGGCAATATAAGCCGCACCAGGCGGCCTCTGGCCAGCATTCGCTTCCAGGACACCACTGCCACCACCACCATGCGTGTCACCAGAGTCACCTGGATTCCCACCGTCAGACGGAATCTACGTGTGAGGAGCATGAGGCACCTACTATGCCTCCTCCGGCAGGCGAACCACCCTTCCACCCTACGGGTCACCTACGCTCCCCAACTCACCGCCAACGTAGCTTCCGACCATTGGACGTCCTTCCTCAGCCATCTCAACCCCATCCACAGGACAGCCAACAGTCACATGTACCACCTCAAGTCACGAGGTCGTGACTTCACCACAGAAGAGGGTGGTGAAATACATTAGTTAGGGGTTGGAAACACCAACCACATGGCGAGCGGAGCAGATGACACCAGCTTCCCCAACCCCCCTCAGATCACCGAGAGATTACCGCCAGCGCAGCGCGGCTGGGAGCAGAAATGACCTACCTGTTCAACTTCCCGGTGCCCCTCTTGTGCTTAGGTGAGGGCCCAGAAAGGTAGCAGTCACCAGCACCTTGTCTCCGGCCGGAGCACAGCTCTGCAGGTAAGGGGTGGAGTTTACAACCCCACACAGCACCGCAGTACTGACAATTGTTGGACCGGGTACGTGGCAGAATTAGCCATTGTCCGTTCCCCAGCTGTCTCCCCGCCACAGGGCCGCGACACAGACGCGTGTCGGTCAGTCTCCTGTAGGTGTTCCCCCAAGAGCGGCACCGCGGTACCGGCCACGAGCCGTACTGGGCATGAGGTAGGATCGGCCATAGTCCGTCCCTCAGCTGCTAGTGACCAAAGCTCGTTGACACAGGCCATAGCCGTCCCAGAGCTCACCTCCTCGGCGTTAGCCACGAGCCACGCCAAGCCTAACACAGTGCAGGCCACAAGCCGCCAGGGAAATAGGCCCAACACAGTGCAGGCCACAAGCCGCCAGGAAAGTAGACCCAACACAGTGCAGGCCACAAGCCGCCAGGAAACCAGGTCTAACACAGTGCAGGCCACAAGCCGCCAGGGAAGTAGACCCGACACAGTGCAGGCCACAAGCCGCCAGGAAACCAGGTCTAACACAGTGCAGGCCACAAGCCGCCAGGAAAGTAGACCCAACACAGTGCAGGCCACAGGCCGCCAGGAAACCATCTCTCCCTGTGCCTTCTCGGCGTCAGCCACGAGCCACGCCAGACCCAACACCGTGCAGGCCACAAGCCGCCAGGAAATCAGGTCTAACAGAGTGCAGGCCACAAACCGCCAGGAAACTATCTCTCCCTGTGCCCTCTCGGCGTTGGCCACGAGTCGCGCCAGGCCAAATACAGTGCAGGCCACAAGCCGCCAGGAAACCAGACTTAGTGCAGTGCAGGCCACAACCCGCCAGGCAGCTATCCTTACAGTCACGCAGGCGTTGGCCACGTGTCATGCTTGGCCCAGTACAGAGCAGGCCACAAGCCGCCAGGAAACTACCCTCCCCGTAACCCATCAGGTGTTGGCCACGAGTCACGTCGGGTCGGGAGCAGAGCTGGCCATAGTCCGCTCCTCTCCTACGGGAGCACCAGCAGTCGGAGAAGACCCTACACCCGAGACGTGGCAGAGTCTCACCTAGGACCTTGGTTCCCTACAGCTACACCAGGGTGACCAGCTGCCGGACCAGAGCCCTCACAGACCTCGCAGCCGACGACGGGCCCCATCCACCACTACCCCAGGCCGAGCTTCCCGTGAGGCGTCCCTGACGACGACGACGCCCTCGAGCCGTTGCCGCAGCCCAACCGCCCCGGGTTCCAGTCTCCTGGGTCCCCTGCTGCCCCAGGAGTTGCCCCGCACACCAGGGCGCGACCTACCGGTGGACGAGGTCTCCCAACGACGCTCCCATGTCCAACGTCAGGCCCAGCTCCTAGCCCTTTTCGGGCCGAGCCCTTAGCCCCACAGCCACGTGTGGGACCCTGCCCAGGAGTACGCCACTCCGCCCCTGTTTCCCTCCTGACAGAGGAATCGCCCTGGGCCCATCAGTGTCACCCAAGTGAGTGGACTATCTATATATATGTGTGTGTACCCTTAAGCTCAGTTCTAGTGTGCATCTACAGGTATCTTACGAGTGATTCCCTACAGTGTATCCTCAAGTGAAGTGACCAGGAACCCCGAATAAGATTGGACGTGCCGATAGATAGAACGTGGCCGGACCTATATTGAAAGGTAGAGTCCTGCCGCCCTTGACAGCCTCAGNCCGCCAATTGTCGGCAGTAGACGAAAACCCCGTGAACCCAGACCCCCCCCCATTAAGGAACCAGACACCAACTCCGAGCCAGGCGATGCTGACGCCGACGAGGCTCTAGAGCTGACATTGGACTTTTAGGACCGCCCCCGCACCTCCCCACGGTGGCAGGGGCTACCTCTACAAAGTACCGACCCCCAGTCTATGACAAAATGAAGTTACAAGGGGTCAAGGCAAGACTTCTGGTAGATACGGGAGCCGCCAGGTCCTGCCTGTACACGCATTTTTACTCCCGGCACAAGAAGGCTTTTGGCCCCCTTCTCCCCACCTCAGCCCGCCTCATAGACGCAGGGGAAGGCACCTTTCCAATCCGTGCGGAAACTCGGGCCCTACGAGCCAAGACCCACCAACCAACCTCCACCTACCACCCCTTCATTGTTTTCGACTCTTCCTGCCATGCCTATGATGGCTACTTGGGTTTGGACCATCTCCAGTAGCTACACACCCACATCGATCGCCACTGGAGGCGGCTACATTTCCAACCACCCCCCCCGACAGCCCCTAGCCTTCTGCACGTGCGTACGACAAAATGACCCTCCCCCCCTCCCCCTCCTCCTTGTCATGCCCCAGCTCTCCCTTGCCCCGCTTTCCCAACGACCATCGCGTCCACCCTCACCATTCCTCCCCACCATGAAGCTTGGTTACAGATCAATAAGCCCACAGGGACCCATTCCCTCTTTTCCCCAAACATCCCCACCGGGTCCCTCTCCACCTGCCTGATGTCGCCAACCTTCCTCCTGCCACACCTCAACCCCATCACAGTGGCGAACCTGGCGGCTACACCCCTCACTCTACCAAGAGGACTCCTGATCGGCAACCTAGAGGCAGCTGAGCCTTGCAATACCCCTTCCCAAAATTCAAGCCCCTCCCCTCTTCCCCCCTTACCCGATCACCTGTCCCCCCATCAAGCCGAGACCCTGCACCACCTACTCCTTGAATATCAAGACCTTTTTTCTACAGGGTCTGCCAATTTGGGACATACAACATACTTAGCCCACGAAATTCACACCACCGGGCCCCCTATTCAGCAACCCTCCCACCGGAAAAACCCACACCAACGGGCTGAAGAAGACAGGCAAGTCCGCAAAATGCTGGACACCGGTATCATCATGCCCTGCACCAGCCCCTGGTCTTCCCCCGTTGTCCTGGTTCGGAGAAAGTACGGCACCCTATGATTCTGCATCGATTACTGCCGCCTGAACAATGTAACCATCAAGGATGCAACTCCCCTCCCCCACATTGACGACTCCCTGGACTCCCTGCACGGCTCCACCTGGTTCTCCACGCAGGACCTCCAGTCAGGATACTGGCAGGTCCCCGTCCACCCCCAAGATCAAGGGAAAACGGCCTTTTCCACCAGTAATGGGAAACTTTATAAGTTTAATGTTCTTCCGTTCGGGCTATGCAATACCCCGGCCACCTTCTCCCGTCTCATGGAGTCCGTCCTCAGTGGCCTAACCTGGGAAGTCTGCCTGGCATACCTCGACAATGTTATCGTCTTTAGCAAGACGTGGGCCGACCACCTGCACCGCTTCCGACAGGTGTTCCAACGAATACGCCAGGCCGGGTTGAAACTCAAGCCCACTAAGTGCGTCCTAGCTGCCAGCTCTGTCGCCTTCCTGGGGCACATCGTCTTCGGGAAAGGCATCTCTCCGGACCCCAATGAGATGAGAGCCATCGCCGACCAGCCCCTCCTGCAGGACGTCCACCAAGTCTGCCACTTCTTGGGGCTCGCGTCGTATTACCGGCGATTCATCAAAGGGTTCGCCGACCGTCCAAAGCCACTACACGACCTCACTAAGATAGGTGAGCCATTCATCTGGAGCGATGACCGAATAACAGCATTTAACACCCTAAAGGAAAAACTTGTCTCGGCCCCCATCGTCACCTTCCCGAACTACGACCTCCCCTTCAGATTATACACCGCCGACGTCTCGCTGGTAGCCATAGGCGCCGTCCAGGTGCAGGGCACGAGCACATCATTGCTTGCGCCAGCCACACCCTAAACCCAGCCGAATGAAATTGCACTGCTAATAAGCGCAAGTGTCTCGGTATCGTCTGGGCCCTCGACTACCTATCCGGTACCAGGGTCACTGTCATCACAAACCACCAGTCCCTTCAGTGGCTCCGACAATCAGCCACTCAGAACGCCCAGCTCCTCTGCTGGCGCGAAGCACTCGAGGAGTTTGACTACGAGATTCCCTACCGACCCGGGAAACTGCATACCAACGCTGATGCCCTCTCCCGCGTACCGGTACAATCCCTGCTCCCCCAGTCCGAGCTGATTCGGCGCTGGCAGGACCAAGAACGGCCCCCGTGGATTCCCCAGCACCTGCTCCAATATTTCACCTGCAAGGGGACCAACTTTTTACACCATCTGGACACATCGACCTGGACCCAGACACCGAGATAGATGTCCTCACCCACCTCCACTCAGACAATGGGATCCACCTGGGTGCAAAAAAGTTAACCCAGGTTTTCAACGACCTCTATTGGGCCCCCGACCCCACCACTCTCACCCAGCATGTCACTCAGGCGTGTTGGGTGTGCTGCCTAGGCAAGGACATCACCGGTTCTGCGGGTCCGGCTGGCAAGATCTCTGCCCACAAACCTTGGCAGTTATTATCTGTCGATGTTGTCGGCCCCCTGCCACCTAGGTCCGGCTACAAATACATCATTACATTCGTTGACATCTACTCCAAATTCCTGATCACTTGTCCTGCCAAGGAGCACACCGCCGTAGCCACAGCCGACGCCCTCATGCGCCACGTCTTCCCTTACTTTGGCTTCCCCCAGGCCATTCACCCTAGAGTTCACTGGGCATATCTGGAAGGAACTATCCACTCTATTCGGATTCTCCATTTCCCACTCTTTCCCCTACTGGCCCCAAGGAAATGGGGTTTGCAAAAGGAGTCACTGGACCCTGTTAAATCAAATCAGGACCTGCATCCAGGATACCCAAGATGAAGATTGGCCTGCACACGTCAAAATTGTCCAGTGGGGAATTAACACCTGGCCCTGTGACGAAGGCATCACCCCCCACGGGCAGGTTCTCGGCGAGGCACCCCTCCTCCTCCCTCTCCGACAGCACCTTCAACCCCCCACCCACTCCCCAACTGCTGACCCCCTACAACACCTAAAGCGTCGTTTACAGCACCTGCATGCACACCAAGACACCCAAACCGATTCCTCCCCCGCCAACCCCTACAAGCCAGGTGACAAGGTTTTCGTTGCACACCTCCCCACCCCTAACAAAATTGCTCACCGCTTCTTGGGGCCCTACACCATCACTAAAGTTCCCAACGCCTTTCAGGTCATCGTCAACTGCAACGGAACTGCCCACACCTACAGGAATCGCCACATCCGCCCCGCCCAAGACTCCCGCACCCCTGCCGCTCCCTCCCCAACTCCCTGAGCCCAACCAACACCTCAAACCGCCCACGAAGAACTGTTTTCCTACTACTACTCCCCATCCCCTTCCCCGCCAGTCTCCACCACCCCTTCACCACCCAGAACTCCTGAGCCACCCCCACGCACTACACCCTCACCACCACCACTTTCCCCCGCAACCACCACGCCGCCCACACCACGTTGTCAGCCCTCACTCATGGGAAATTCCACACCAACCACCTCGCGCTCCACGCCCAACCTAACCCCCGCCCCACCAACCCCGACAACCAATCACGCTACACCGCTTCGCTCTCCACCCGCCCCCATTCCCCCACCCCACTCCCCGTCGCTGCCCACTCCCCGTCTCACCACCACGACCACCCGTTCTGACCGTGTTTCACGTTCACCAGCTCGTTACATCTCCACACCTACACCCACCCCCTCGCCCTCCAGCAGCCAACCACCCACCTCACCCCCTAACACCACCCCAATAACCATCCCTTCTCGTCATCTCCCATGGAAAAACCCGCCGTGCTGCACTCCCAAGGAAACACCACCTCCACGCTCCCCCAGCAATATATACCACGCCAGACTGCCTGTAGCCAGCATTCGCCTCCAAACCACCACCACCACCATGCGCATCACGAGGATAACCTGGATCCCCACCTTCGAGCAACACAAACGCATCCGGAGCACAAACTACTTACTGCAACTCCTTCAGCAGGTGAACCACCCTTCCACTCTTCTTGTCGCCTACTCCCAACAACTGCAGCCCAATATACCAACTACCACCTTCCTGTATCACCTCAAACCCTTCCACCAAACGTCTAACATCAACATGTACCACCTCCAGTCACGGGATCGTGACTTTCTTACAGGGGAGGGTGGTGAAATACGGAAGTTAGGAGTGAAGGCCAAAGATGATGCGATGGCCGGTGCAGACGACACCAACCCCCCCAATCCCCCAAGGACTACCGGGGGTCCGCCGCAGACACCAAGCGGCTCAGAACTGGAACGGTGCACCTCTATCCCTCCCCTACGCCCCTCTTATTCCCAGCCAACGTTCCAGGAAGGTAGCAGTCACCAGCGACTAGTCTCCGGCCAAAAATCCACTCGCCAGGTAAGGGGTGGAGTTTGAAATTGCAACTCCATGCAACACTGCAGTATTAGCCACAGTCATACTGGGCAAGGGGCAGAACCAGCCGCAGTCCGTTCCCCAGTTGCATCCCCGCTGCAGGGCTGCGGTATGGACGCGTGTCGGTCAGGTAGGACAGGCTACCAGTCGTCCGATTCCTGTAGTCGTTCCCCCCAGAGTAGTGCCGAAGCATCGGCCACAAACCTTGCTGGATACGAGGCAGGATCGGCTGTCGTCCATCCCTCTGCCACTGGTTCTCCTCACTCCACGGTACAGGCCATTAGCAGCACCAGAGCTACAACCCCCTGGACCACTCCGACGATGGCCACTAGCCGCTTCAGACCAGAGGTTCTCTCCCACAGGAGATCCTGCAGCTGGAGAGGACCCTTCCCAAGAGCCGTGGCAAGGCCTCACCTGAGTCTTGGTTCCCAGAAACTCCACCAGTGCAAGCAGCAGCCGAGGCGGTGCCCTACAAGACAGCAGCCGATGTCGGGCCCCGTCAACTACTCCCCCAGTCCAAGTGTAATGCCATTTTTCTTGCATATAATATAAGTAGTATAAGAGTAATTTAAGTTAGTATAAGTATAGTGTAAGTATATAATGTATGTAATTTACGTTAGGTTATGTACGTGATAAGAGTGTATTCTGGACCGTGTTAAGATGTTGTAAAGTGTGAAGTGGACTTTGCAATTCATTTTTTGGGCTTGATTTTAGTAGGGAAGCAACTGGACAAGGAGGCGGGCACATGAGCGATAGAGTGGCGTAGAAAGTTAATTTGGAACTTAAATTAGCGAAGGGTCATATTTACACCTAGGATTCAGAATTTTGTACTTGGGCTTATGTTTGCTGTATTGTTCTACTAAATAACGTTGTCTAAGAACTTAAGTAAAGTCTGATTATTGATTATTGTCATAGATAACCGCGAAAATTAATTTATTTGGCATAGACCTCAGTTGTTGCGTAATGTTGTGTAACGCCGCGGGCAAAACAAGGAGAAATTGTATCAAAGTGTGATTTCAGGCATCGTATGTGAAATTGTTAAACCTATGTTATTGCCACAAAATTTAAATCATCATAAGTCATATTTTTATAAGTAGAGTAATGCGATGCTTTTTGTTGCAAATTCTTGTGCGATGATATAACATGGAGACTGTAATGTAATTGGTTGAAGTTGTTCCCGGGTAGAGAAAACGTAGCGAGTGTTAAAGCAGGCAGCTAGCTTTCTGCCCGCTAGGGCCACTCTTCAGTAAAACCTCGTTGTGTGTGGACGTTCCAGGTAATGTCCGAGTATTTACAGTATTTCTCCCTTATACGTTATCATAATTAGTTGTCGCTCTAACTATATTTAAAGTAAGATATCTGATCATATTGTCAAAGCCTTATGACTCTCCAGTAAAACCTCGTTGTGTGTGGACGTTCCAGATAGTGGTGTCGTCAAGCGACGCATGGTCATGGAGTCAGTGCCGGCTAATGTATCGAGAGTCACCACAACCAGTGCCCGAAAGCCCTTTACACTTTTTTTCCACTTAGTCTTTTATCAATTCACAATACCGTCAAAGTCGATTGGTCCACTTATGTAAGCTAATATTTAGGTAGTGTAAAAATTTTGGGTTATATGAGTGTGAGAAACGGAATGGAGTAATACCTCGCCAAGTAGTGCACTGTGTCCACTGAGAATGCAATCTGTATTAATCTTTGTTCATGAATATTTTCCTAGAAATGTTATGTGGTGTAACCCGGGAAAAATAGGGATGATTTCTTTAGAATTGGAGCAAACAGTGAAACACATTGTAGCTGAGTATCACTACGAGTCCTTATGAGACCGTGGTTTATGGGAGTTCTCCCTGTTGATGAAGTTTTCTATGATGCAGTCGGGTTGAGCGTATTTTCGTGTATTGCGTTAGGCGGGTCAGGTGTTTTATAAACTGTGTGGAATAGAGCTTCCATTCTCTCAAATATTCTGGTGTATCGGAGACAATTTATTTATTAAGGTCCAGTAATTAAACCTGACTCGTTACATATTCATTCTGTGTAAGATTAACAATATAGATGGGTAAATTTTAATAGAATGTGTTTGGAATAAATCCTCTGGGGAGTATACGTAAGACTGAGTGGCCCGCAAGGCATGTTTCATCTATAAGAACCACGCTTTCATATAATATTCTCACGCTACCCTGTTATTGCCATAGGCCCTTGTCCCTCTTCCATCGTACGGGACCAATATCATTAATAATTTACTTTTTTTCCCCAGCAACTGCTGGGTGGTGGCAGCGATACCAAATTATTTTAATTATTCAATGAGGCCTTCTTAATATTCTGGCAGTAACAGAAAACACTGGAATAATACTTTATTCTAGTATAATTCAGATTCTCAGTAGTATCAAAAAAATCTATTATTACACTGGCGGCTTAAGCGCTGTGATAAGTAAAAATTCTCTATTGTGCCTAAAATTCGCGCCCCCACACTGGTGTCAGCTCGGTGGCATTTACTTTATTTATGGGCAGTATCAAAATTATCAAGGGTGCTTAAATATTGCGCCCCTACACAAGGTTCCCTTGACAGCGACGCTGCCCTCCAGCCATTGCTGCAGTCCAGCCACCCCGGGTTCCAGTATCCTGGGTCCTCAGCCACCCCGGGAGTTGCCCCGAACAGCAGGGCGCGACTTACCTGCTGGTGGGAGCTCTGCGAGTCTCTCAGATTCGACATCAGGCCCGTCTCCTGGCTCTCTTCGGGCCAAGCCCTTAGCCCCATGACTATGTGTGGGGCCCCATCCAGGGCGTATCACTCTGCCTGTCTTCCAGACGGAGGAATCAACCTGCGGCCCACAAGCGATAGTAAAACAGATGGACTGTACCAATGTGTGCCTTCACCACTCAGATCTATGTATACGGTAGTTTGTACAACGCGGGTGATTCTGTATAGTGTATTCTCGTGGTTAAGTGACCAGGAGCCCAGAGTATAAGATTGGACGAGCCCACTAGTGATTCTGGTCTAGTGTATATCCCGAGTGGAGTCCCGTAGCCCCCCCTCCCAGTGAATGAAACAACACAGTGACTAACAGAACAATTACATTGTAACAATCGTGCTATCCCCTTGGTTATTAAAACTTCTCCCTCCCTAGTGCACAGGCACACGAGTGAAACACCACAGTGACCAACAGAAGAAATTATATTATACCAATCGTGCCACCCCCTTGTTTATTAAAGATCTCCCCCCCTACCCCAGTGTACAGGTACGTTAGTTGTGATATATCTAGCCACCTCCGAGTGTCTCGCTAGAATACCGCAGTCCCCCCTCACAGTGTATCATAGCGCGGCAGACTCCATTTGAGATAGACTTCCGGCCAGGTGAGTGTCTATCAACACCAGGTGTTAACGAAATTGTATCTATGCATCGGTGCCGTCCAGTGCTATAGTACGAGTTTCGGAATTTATAGCAAGTGTATTCCTGTGTCCAGAATTGTAAGTGTAACCTAAGTACCGTAAGTGCTGGGTGTATATTACCATACTTTCCCTGAGCCGGTATAGAGACAGAATTCAATTCAGTAAGACCTTGTGTTAACCCGTTTCCGGCTAACCCAGAATCTAGTGTATCTATTGATATAATATTTGTCTCCAGGAAGGTAGTTGGAATACATATGTGTAACAATTCACTGCCTTGTTTTTGTGTCCAGTTCATTCCTTAGAACTGCCAACCCAGTCTTGAATAGAAACCCGCTGTAGCCTGCGTAATTGGAAGGACGAGTAACCGTCTCTCAAATACGTGGCATAGCAGATGAAAAGCATCCCTCAAGGTGAACTTGAATTACTCCAAAAGAAGTTTCTTGTAATCAGAAAAAGGTCAAACTTATTACTGTTTTTACCTCAGCCAAGGAGGTTATGCTTTCACCCATGTCCGTTTGTTTGTGAAATGCGTGAGGTTAAAGTAGATGCGGCAGCAGACGACACCACTGATGCAGACGACAACGCCACCCCCAGCCCCCAAAGGACCACCGGGGGTCCGCCACCTGCCCTGCGTGGCTCCGAACCAGGACGGCTCACCTGTGTCTCTCCCCGACGCCTCTCTTGCTCCCAACTGACACCCCACGGAGGGCACCTAGTCTCCAGCCGAAAATCCAATCGGCAGGTCAGGGGTGGAGTTGCCCAAACTCCACGCAACACCGCAGGACAGGCCACTAACCGTACTGGGTACGGGGCAGAGCAGGCCACAGTCCACTCCCCAGTTGCTTCCCCGTCACAGGCATACGATACAGGCCACCAGTCGTCCCCTCCCTGTGGTGTAACCCCCAAGAGTAGCACCGCAGTACAGGCCACTAGTCGTACTGGGCACGAGGCAGGACAGGCCATCGTCCGTCCCTCACCTACTGTCCCACGCAGCCCCACGGTACAGGCCACAAACCGTGCCCGTGCTGCCATCTCCTGCAGGTTCGCGACGCAGGCCTTTAGCCACGTCAGGCATGAGGCAGAGCAGGCCACGATCTGCTCCTCCCCTACAGGAGATTCTCTTTCCCCTCGTGGAGACAGGGTAGAGCGATCCCAGATTCGTGTTTTCCCTGGGGTCCAAAAGGACAGAGGAACCACCGTGCAGGCCACTAGTTGCAAGGGGGAGGCAGAGCAGGCCACAGTCTGCTCCTCGCCCTCTGTTCCTGGGTTAGCTCTCGATGGGGAAGTCCTTCATGGAGACAGGGTAGAGCGAGCCTCGACTCGTGTTTTCCATGGGGTCCAACAGGACAAAGGAACCGCTGTGCAGGCCACCAGTCGCACAGGGGAGGCAGAGCAGGCCACAGTCCGCTCCTAACCCTCTGTTACTGGAATAGCTCCCGACGGACAAGTCCCTTGCCCAGCCCACACTGTTTCCTGTGGCCAAGCGGGACGCACTCCATCCCCTCCCGGAGGCGAGACTGGGATAGACCATCTCTTCGAGCCGTGGCAAGGCCCTCTAGAGGGCCTTGGCTCCGTCCAGCCCCGCTTACGCGGGCAGCAGCAGCAGCAGCAGCCGAGGCAGAGTTCCAGAGAGCAGAGCAGATGACGCAGGAGGAAGGTTGGCGACATCAGGCAGGCGGAGAGGGACCCGGTGAGGATTTTGGGGGAAAAGAGGGAATGGGTCCCTGTGGGCTCATTGAGCTGCAGCCAGGGTTAGCGGGGCTGGACGGAGCCAAGGCCCTCTAGAGGGCCTTGCCACGGC